>PVJC01029863.1:0-15424 GCA_004026665.1 Murina feae | reverse complement strand
TCAGAAGGCAGTGGCAAGAAATATTCAAAGTGATGAATAGCAAGAACCTACAGCCAAAATTACTTTACCCAGCAAAGCTATCGTTCAGAATTGAGGGTCGGATAAAGACCTTCACAGACAAGAAAAAGCTAAAAGAGTTCATCACCACCCAACCAGGATTATATGAAATGCTGAAAGGTATCCTTTGAGAATGAGGAAGAAGAAAAAGGAAAGTAAAAATTATGAACAACAAATATATATCAATGAGTGAATCTAAGAATCAAGTGAATAAAAAATCTGATGAACAGAATAAACTGGAGAATAGAATAGAATCAGAGGCATAGAATGGAGTGGACGGACAATTTTGGGGGATTAAGGGTGTTGGGGGTGTGTGAAGAGAATGGACAATAATTGTACACCTATGGATGAGGACAGTGGGGGGGCAAGGACAGAAGTTGGGGTGGGAAATGGGAGGAGGGAAGCTATGGGGGAAAAAAGAGGAACAACTGTAATAATCTGAACAATAAAGATAAATTAAAAAACAAACAAACAAGCCCATAGGCAAGTCACATATTAGAGTTAGAAGGCAAGGACTGTATACTAGTAATAGCTGCAATTAACATGTTCGAGAAAATAGAGAAAAGAAGGTAGAAATGAAAGGATAGGGAATTTCACTTGAGAGTTGAACTAAGAAAATTAATTAGGCCCTAGCTAGTTTGGTTCAGTGGATAGAGCGTCAGCCCAGGTTGATTCTGGCCAAGGTTGCGGGCTCAATCCCCCACAGTAGAGGATGTGCAGGAGGCAGCCAATCGATGACTCTTAACATTGAGTCTCTCATCAGTCATTCTGTCTCTCTCCCTTTCTCTCTGAAAGCAATATCTAATCTAAGTAATAGCAAATTAACTATCACTCCGAGACACCTAAGCCACACCCACCCGCCAAGCTATGCTCACCAGCCAATCAGAGTGGCTGTATGCAAATTAACCTAGCCAAGATGGCAGCTGGCAGCCACGGAGCTAGAGCAAACAGGAGGCTTCCTTTGCACCAGCGATGGAGTTGAAACTGCCTGCCTAGGCCAGCTGGGCCTCTGTTCAAGGCAATGTTTCAATTATAGAAGATAAATAAACCCCAGAAACCTAATTCCAGCCAGCCTCGCTGAGATGTTGGGTTAATGGGTGCTGTGGGCAGCCTGAAAACTGCCCTCAGCCCCTCACCCAGGCTGGCCAGGCATGCCAGCATGTGGACATCTCCCAAGGGGTTCCAGACTGCAAGAGGGCACAGGCTGGGCTGAGGGACCCCCCACCCGCAAGTGCACAAATTTTTGTGCACTGTGCCCCTAGTATCTAATAAAAGAGTAATATGCAAATTAACCATCACTCTGAGACACCTAAGCCATGCCCACCAGCCAAGCCACACCCCCAGCCAAGCAGAGTGGCTGTATGCAAATTAACTGAGCCAAGATGGAGGCCAGCAGCCAAGGAGCTAGAGCAAACAGGAGGCTTCCATTGCAACTGCCTGCCTAGGCCGGCTTAGCCTCTGCTCAAGGTAACAATATTTCAATTATAGAAGCCACGGAGCTGAAGCAAACAGGAGGCTTCATTGCCTGCCTAGGCCTCCACTCAAGGTAACAAAGTTTCAATTATAGAAGATAAATAAACCCTGGAAACCTGATTCCAGCCAGCCTTGCTGGGACCTTGGGTCAATGGGAGCTGTAGGCAGCCTGAAAACGGCCCTCAGCCCCTCACCCAGGCTGGCCAGGCATGTCAGCAGGTGGACATCCCCCAAGGGGTCCCAGACTACGAGGGTACAGGCCAGGCTGAGGGACCCCCCCGAGTGCACAAATTTTTGTGCACTGGGCCCCTAGTATACATATAAAATAAAATAAAGTGATGGTGTCTGAAACTATGTTTAAAAAAAGATAATTAGAATTCAGAAATAAAATAAGGAAAATTAACAATTCAATAGATTTTAACAGATGCTTGAACACAGCATGACAGGATTGATGAATCAGAAGATAATCCAGTATAAAACATCCTAGCCCAGCTGGTGTGGCTCTGTGGTTGGGCATCAACCTATGAACCAGGTCACGATTCAATTCCCAGACAGGGCACATGCCTGGGTTGTGGGTTCAACTCCTAGTAGGGAGCATGCAGGAGTCAGCCCCTCATTGATGTTTCTAACTTCTATCTCCCTTCCTCTCTCTGAAATCAACAAAAACATATTTTTAAAAAACCTTAATGTTTTATTTAATATTAGAAGCCTGGTGCACAAAAATTTGTGCACTCGGGGGTCCCTCAGCCTGGCCTGTGCCCTCTCACAGTCTGGGACCTCTCAGGGGATGTACTCCTGCTGGTTTAGGCCGGCTTCCTGGGGGATCGGGACTAATCTGACAGTCAGACATTCATCTGGCATCCCGGGAACCCTTGGGGGATGTCCACTTGCCAGTGGGGAGCAGGTCTAACCTGCCAGTCAGATATCCTTAGCGCTGCTGAGGAGGTGGGAGAGGCTCCTGCTGCCACCTTTGCACTGGCAACCATCAGCCTGGCTGTGGCTGAGCAGAGCTCCTCCTGTGGGAACACACTGACCATCAGGGGGCAGCTCCTGCATTGAGGGTCTGCCCCTACTGATAAGTGTCATAGTGAGCAGTCATTCCCAGTCATTTTGCTGTTAGGGTCAATTTGCGTATTACCCTTTTATTTTATAGGATAGAGGCCTGGTGCACGGGTAAGGGCTGGCTGGTTTGCCCTTAAAGGTGTCCCAAATCAGGGTGGGAGTCCTCCTGGGGTGCCTGGCCAGCCTCGGTGAGGAGCTGAGGGCTGTTTGCAGGCTGGCCAAGCCCCCCAGCGGGAACCCTCACCCCATGAGGGTGTGGCCATTCTGGTGAGGGGCTGATGGCTGTTTGCAGACTGGCCATGGCCCTCAGTGACCCAAGCTCCCAGCAAGGCTGGTATCTGGGACTTATCTTCTATAATTGAAACTTTGTTGCCTTGATCGGAGGCCACAGGTGGCCAGGGCAGGCGGGAAGCTTGGCTTCCTCCAACACCAGGGCTACCAAGCCTCCTGCTTGCTCCAGCTCCATGGCTGCCAACCGCCATCTTTGTTGGGTTAATTTGCATATAGTTTCTCTGATTGGCTGGTGGGCATGGCTTGGGGCATAGCAGAGGTGTAGGCAATTTGCATGTTTCTCTTTTATTAGATTAGGCTTTATATAAACAGCCTTTCCTTAGATTCTTGGTCTGTTTTTATCATGAAAATTTGATTTTATCAAATTGCTCTTTCTGCATCAGCTGCGATGGTCATGCTTCCCCCTCTACACTCCACTCGGGCACAGTGTGCTGGGTGGGTTTTCAGAGGCTGGGCCCTTCCTGCATCCCTGGGAGAAAGCCCTTGCGGTCACAGTGTGTAACCCTCTTACTGCTGCTGAATTCGGGGTGCTAGTACGTTAAGGGCTTCTGCCTCAATGTCCGTAAGGTTTGACTCCGCAGTTTTCTCTCCTTGGAGTTGCCTGTGTGTGGCTCAGTATAAAGGTAACACTGACCTCACAGAAGGAGCGAGGATGTTTCTGGAAGAATGTGGAAACGAGCAGTTCCTCCTTTTCTACATGTTTGGAAGTTTCCCGGTGAGGTCACCTGGTTGGCGGCTCTGGGATTTTGAGTAGTTTAAGTATCACTTCTTGCAGGTCTGCTCAACTTTCTATTTGTTCTTGAGTCAGCTTTCGTAGTTTGCTTCTAGGAATTTGTCCATTTCACCTAGATTACCCAATCTGTTGGCTTACAGGTATTCATAATCGTCTTTCTTAACCTTATTTCTGCCAAATTCAGTCATATCCTTTTTCACTGGTTTTAGTTATTTGAGTCTTCTCTTTTGTTCTTAGTCAAATTAGCTACTAGTAAAGGTTTGTCAACTTTGTTGACCTTAAAGAAACTTGTGTTGTCCTTGATTTTCTCTAGTTTCTTATCCTCAGTCATTTGTCCCTGCTTGCATCTTCATTCCTTCCTTCCTTTTGCTGGCTCTGGGTTTGGTTTACTCTTCTCTTTCTAGCTCCTGAGGCACACAATTAGAAAGCTGACTCATCTGCTGGGCAGACGTTTACAGCTGTAACACCCCGGCGCTCGTCTCACTGCGTCCCATACACTTTGGCACAATGCGTTCTCATTTCATTCTTCTCAAGGTATCTTCCACTTTCCTTTGTGATTTCTTCTCTGATCCACCGGTTGTTTAAAAGTTAATTTCCACATATTTTTGACTTTTCCCAGATGTTTATACCCCAAGACTCAGTCATTTCACACTGAAGTGTATGCCCACTGGTTAGCTATGTAAGCAAAACTGCCCCAGAAGAGACCGACACAATGCTCGCGTTTGGCTATTAGTAGCCAAAACACTTAATGACCAAGAGCATGAACAGAAGCGTATTCATTAATGAAATTCAACACAGCAAGGAAGATGAACAAACTGCACATGAACAAATCAAGGGCCCCCCCACCCCAAAAACATAAATTATCCTATCTATTTCAAGTTTTAACATTCTATAGTTAGGCTGTGTGTTCTTCTAATTAAACTTTAAGGAGTAGTTTCTGTAAAACTCACATTAGCCGTGACTTAGGGGAGAAGGTCGAGGGTACCGGCCAGGGGGAGGGGTTCCAGGTGTTGGCAGTGGTATTTCTGGCTGCAGCTGGTTTGTGTCCTGAGCATTTGCTTCATGGCAATTCATTAAGATGCACTTCTGAGATAATCCAACGAGGTGTGTGTGTGTGTGTTATTCTTTGCAGTATAAATGGTTAAGTATATATTGGCTTTGAGGTGGTAACATTAAACACCTCCTAAAAGCAAAGACAAACACTTTCCAGAGGAACCCACCTCCAACCCAGGCCTCAAAGACTCTCCAGTCTACCAGGTTACAGGCGCACAGAGAGAGGAAAGCTCATGAAGGAAGTCCTCAGCAATGAGGAAACCAGAACTGGACCAGACTCGGACACTGGACTTGACAGAGAACATGAAACTTGAGATGTTCCTAACAAACATCCTATCTAATAAAAAGGGAATATGCTAATTGACTGCCCCACCCTCAAAGATGGTGGCACCCACAGCCTATAAGGAAGGAATATGCTAATTGACTGCCAACACTCAAAGATGGCAGCATACACAGCCACAAGATGGCAGCGCCCAGTCCCCTCAGCCCTGCTGGGGGCGGCAGGCACACAGCAAGGCCAGGCCCACCCCTAGGCAGGCCCGGCCGCTCCGCGCGCCTGCCTCCCGAGTCCCCCAGTTCCCTCAGCCTCCCTGCGGCCCAGGGCCGCCTGAGGTTTATGCTGCCGGCAGTGGCAGCAGCAGAGGTGTGATGGGGGCGTCACCTCCCGCTCCTGAGGGACCCCCCCCTGCAGTGTGTGAATTTTCATGCATGGGGCCTCTAGTTACAAATAAAAGGAGCCCTGGCCAGTTGCTCGGTGTGGTTAGAGCACCAGTCCCAGGACGGAAAGATTGCAGGTTTGATTGCTGGTCAAGGGCATGTACTTTGGTTGTGGGTTCGCATCCCAGCCCCCAGTTGGGGTGTGTGCAGGAGGCAACCAGTCGATCGCTCTCTCTCTCCTCTCTACCTCCTCCCTCCCTTTCACACTCTCTCAAAAATCAATGGGAAAAATATCCTTGGGTGACGATTAAAAATAAAAAATAAAAGGCATAAATTAACATTAGTGATAAAAAGATGCTGTAGAGATTAACTATATTTTATGAAACCTTCTATGCCAAAAACTGGTAAAGAGATGAGATGTATGAATCCCCAGAAACCTGTAACTTAACAGAACTGATTTTAAAAACTGCGAACAGTTGTCAAACATTTTTTTAAAAATCGAATCGGCACACCACATCCACACGGAGGGCAAGTTGCATGTCTGCACACCCACTGGCAAAAATGCAGCGAGCCCCCACTCCTGGGCCAAAGCATCGGCTCAACTAGGGTCCAGGGTTGGACTGTGGCTTGAGTCCCAGGGGCTCAGGAGTGGCCTGGCACATGCTGGCATCAGGATGCGCAGCCAGATGAACAACTTCCTTGCACACCCGGGTGGGAAACACACTACACTTGAGGCAGACAGGAACCACACACCTTGGGCAAAAGGAGAGGAACTGATCCCAAAGAGCAAAGGAATGGACAAGAAGCTATCTGGTTCAAATTCCTGGTTTTATTTCCGTCTGTAACACCAGCAGAGGTCTGAAACAGACTGACATTATGGGCAAAATTTAAATGTAACAAAGATTTGGACTATGTACACTTAAGAGGAGGGGTTTCCATATCGACCTTTTCCTATTTTGTAGTTTCTGACAGTAGAAACTTAACATTCCCCCCACCCCCCAATTTAATGTAGAAGCACAGCTTTCATAATCGTTTGTCCTCCAACATAAAACATAAAACAGGGTTTGGGCTGCATGGTCATCCCGGCTCCTGGAGGCTGGGTATTGTCAGGTCACAGGAGACGCTCCCACGCAGCCCGGAAGAAATGCGATGGCAACCACGTCCGGTCAGAGGGCAGTCATGGCACAGCCCATGTGGAAACCATGTCCTGCCTCCTCACCTCCAGGCAGAACCTTACTCCTCTCATTCACACTAACTGGAAGTGAGCCAAACAGCTAAAAAGGCAGAATGAAGAATAAAACTTTCACAGAAGAGAGACCCTCCTTCACCCCATTAAAGTGAACTGTGCCAAGTCCCTGCTCCTTCCAGGGAACTCAAGGCCAGTTATTGCTGCAAAGCCAGGGCCTCTCCCCCTACAGATGCTCCACACGCAGAGGCTGCTACCTGGCTAGAGGCCTGTGAGGAGGGGTGTGGAGGTGGGGCAGGCTGACACTCCCATCATCCCTCAGCCCTGTGGGTTAGGAGCAGCGCCACTACCTGGAGACCAGAGGCTCCCACGCCTGCAGAGTGGGCAGGGGGTGTTATCTGCCCCTTGGTGAGGAGAGGCCATTGAACTTTGCCAGCCAGAATCTACAGGGCAGCCAGAACTGCAGAGGGCCACAGCCCAAATGGTCAGAGGAACAGCTTCTGAAAGAATGTTGGTTGATGTGGTGGTGAGAAGGCCAAGGCAGGACCCAGCTCGTCAGGTAGGCCAAGCTCTGAGACGGGATGGCTGCGGCTTGGGCAACAGCTGGACGTGGGCTGATAAGGCCACAAATACTGCACCGCCTTCCGGTGTCCATACTTGAGGAGACTGTGGGCAGCAGGGACTGAGGACCAGCAGGCATATGGTGAAGAGGACGGATTTTATCAGAAAGGAGTCGACACCAGGTACAGGCCTGCCTTGTTTACCGTGCCTGACCCGTGCCAGGAGGGGAACTCTGGGGCCTGGTCAGTTCCTGAGAACAGGGGGTAATAGGACAGGGCAGGGCCTGAGGGACACTCACGGTGCTGCGTCTCCTGGGCTGCGAGGAGGCGGCGGTGGACAGGCTTTATTGCACGTTTCATCCTCAGAGGCCTGGGCATGGCCCTGTAGAAATCCCTGCGTGTCACTGCTAAGGTCGGAAAGGAGCCCAGTGGTTGGTCCTTCGGGGCTGTCGGCTTGGTCACTGTGCGGGCAGAGGCCAGGGGTGAGGTAGCATGCCCGCAGGAGCTGGGTGGACTGGCTCACGCCCTGACCAGGGCCGGCTCCCCAACAACACTGTGGAGGAAGCTGCGCACACCTCCCACATGGGGAGGCTTCTTGGCAAAGGTGCAGGTCCTAGAGAAGCTGAAACCTGCTGCTCCACTCCAAGGTGCTCAGCTCCTCGCCTGCTCTGGAACTTGGCCGCCAGGGGAGCAGGCGCACCCGGCCAGCAGGGCTTTGGCTCCCGGCTGAGGCATCCCTCAGGGCTGGAAACAAGGAGCAGTCTATCAGGCCTCGGTCTAAGTCTTCTGAGCTCAGGAAACTGGAGGCAGAGAACCCACAAAGGCGCATGAGGAGCCCACGGGGATGGCACTGTCCGTCCTCCTCCGAGGCAGCTTGCAGCGCATCAGATGTAAATGGGGTGATAGCGTTTGTGGCTCATCTTTTTCCTGCAAGTCGGGCAGGTGTTTGCGTTCTTGAGGGAATCTCGGAGGCACTGACTGCAGAAGACGTGGCCACACTCTGTAGAGACAATGACACGCCCATTCTGCACAATCTAGAAAACAAAAAGGAACACCTTCACATGTGTCTATTCCAGAGCAGCATCTCCCAGGAGTCCCACTGCCACCACCTGGGCAGTGACAGGCGAGGGAAGGGCAGGCACAGGGGGGCAGGCCAATGGGCTGCACAACTATGGATGCCTGGCAGCCAGGCTCCCGGCAGAAGCAGCCCAAGGGGGACCCAGGCACCAGAACCCACAGGCCTGGAAAGGTCAGGGCTGCTGTGTGGGCACAGGTGGGGCTGTGTGCAGGCTCAGGGGCCACAGTGAACATGGGGCCTTCTGCCAGGGGCAGGACAAGGAACACCCAGGGCTGTCTCAGCTGCACAGGCAGCGCAGGAACACAGGGGCCAGAGTGGAAGGCTACAGGCCCCCACGTTGGCACATTCTCCCTGCACACACATGTATGACAGGCCATGTGCCAGTCCAGACAGGACTGAAGAAAGGCGTCTAATCCCACCTAAAACGAGGGTCCTCGCTCATCTCTCACTGAAGTATGGAAGCCGAGGAGGAGGTCACAGCCGGTGTGCTTACCTCTGAGTATCCATCCATGCAGATCGGACAACTGACCGTGCCGGAGGGCCTAGAACACAGTGCCTCAGGTCAGTGCCGAGCAAACGCTGACATTGGACTCCTCGCGCCAGGGGACATCCTGTGTGCAGCCTTTCCCTCGAAGAACCTCCTCTGACCCTGACTTAGCGAGGGCCCAGGGACTTACAGGAGGGCTGGCCACCCCAAGGGGTTAGTGGGGCCACAAGAAAAGGGGAGAAGGTGCAGACAACCTGAGTCACCGTGTCCACCCCACTCCACCTCTGCCCTTTCACCCCCTTCCTGGGATAGGGCCTGCACCTAGAACCCCAGCC
This sequence comes from Murina feae, assembly GCA_004026665.1. Classification (NCBI taxonomy): domain Eukaryota; kingdom Metazoa; phylum Chordata; class Mammalia; order Chiroptera; family Vespertilionidae; genus Murina; species Murina feae. Next base: position 6,452 of record PVJC01029863.1, on the reverse strand, counting down.
TGCTGGTGCCTGGCAAGCCCTGGTCACGGTGGGACAGTTGGGCCCTGGTCTCAATAGTGCTACCTGGAGGCAGCCGCCAGGCAAGATGTTCAACAGCTCTCCCGGGCCACGGGCTGAGCACTGGCTGAAGGCCTGGGGTTTCCAACAACCCCCCGCACACTGGGAAACGGAGGGGGTGAGGATCCCACTCCAGGGCCAAGCAGGTTCCAGGGGCAAGACTTCCTGGTGCAAGAGCCTGGTCCCAGGATGGCAGTAGCACCGAGCGGCGGGCATGTAGGTACCTGAGCCCTGGCGATGTCTCCTCCCTGGCGTTTCTGGGAGTGTGTGTGGTCACATACACATCCCTGTCCCTGCTCAGCTCCTCGTCGTCGCTGCTCACCACACAGCTGTCAGCGTGGTCCTGGCGCTGCCTCCTAGCGTTCCTCCTTGGCCGCCTCCTTTCTAAGACAGGAGCCCCGCACTCAGGATAGGGGCCTCCTGCCCACCACCCACCACCCACCTTCCGGCTAGGGAAAGGCCAGTCTCAGACCCCAGAGACTCTGCTACCACACCCAGGAGGTCCTGCCCTGCCCAGAGAGGCCACCCAGGTCTTGCCAGGAGAAGCCCATCCCTGCTATGATGGTAAGTGCCGAACTGTGGGCCAGCCAATCCGGAACAGCCAATCTGAACGCAGCATCATTGAAGGTGCCCTCCTGCTGGCCTTGCCAGCTGTCCGTCCAACCCAACGAAAAAGGAAACCACTCACCATCAACGATCTTTTAAAAAGGAGAGAAAAAAAAAGACAAGACAATCAGTTTGACATGAGACATTCTGTCATCTGAATGCACCAGTGATCACTTTGAAACATTTATTTCAAATGTAAAATCCCCAGGGGACCAGCAACCTATCCTGGGGTCTGCCGGCCACGTGACCCAGGAAGTGACTTTACCCTGAGCGCTGTTGTGAGGACTAAGGCAGACAAGGCCACGGTTGCAGGGCGCCAGGGACATGGAGCTCAGGACTAGCTCCACATGCTGACCAACGACAACTCTGACTCCATGTGGCCACTGCCAAGGACGGGGACATTACGGATAAGGGTGTGCAGTGCCTAACACATTGTGAAGAGAATTACCTCCCAGACAAAAGCACGCAGGTGAGGAGACTGATGTGCGTTCACACACTAAGGACCCACTAGACCCAGAACGTGACCAAGACCTGGACGAGCCCTTGCCTGAGGCTCAGCCGGACATCAGACCCATTCGATGGTTTCCAGCCAGCTCACAACCCTTAGGGAGACCAGCCACGAGTCTGTGGGGCAGGCAGCAGACCCACTCCCCCAGCACCATGGGCTGGGTGAGCTCCTTCGGGAAAGCCCTGTGGCCCTCTCCTCACGGACCCTGGTTGGCAGCTCCCACGCGAGGTTCCAGGCTGAGATGCTGGAGTTACTTCTGGAGACCTGCTCCTCCAGCCCTTTCACCTGAAGCGCGTGCTCCCACCAATGAAATCCTTTTCTGTTTTGAGACAACAGGAGTGGACTCGGGGTTCTAGCCTAACCCCCGACGGGCACAAACACACATCCCAGGAAGCAGCAGCATGAAGCCCACATGTGGAGCTCCTGAATCCCTCCCGCAGGAGGTTGCAGGGTGTGACGACAGCCCTCACGAAGGGGCCACATTTCCTGGGACACAGGGTGGCTGGCAGACACTGTCCACGTGAGTCTAGAAGAGGCCACAGGAGGACCATCATTGGGGTGAGCGCATGGGGAGGGACAGGACGCCCCGCCTCCCGGCAGTGTGCGGGGAACCGGTCCCACAGACCTGGCACACAGCAGGGTCTCCACACTTAGCACCCAGAGCGCCTCCCTCCCTGGGGTGACGAACTATCCCATCTTCAACAGGAAAACAGCGAAGAGAAGGGGCAGAAAAGGATGGCACCCCAGCCTGGCCTTGCAGTACCACGCCCGCCCTGCGCCACGGCCACCTCCTAGTACTTCTTCCACCCAGGGGCTGCACCCACATCCTTCCGGAACCCCTGAGGTGTGACTGCCGCTCAGGGAGCCCCTCCTCCGGGAGCACATGTTGCAAGGCAGGAGACAGACCGGGGAAGGGCGCCGGCTTCAGTCACGTGGGCTGGAGGAGCAAAGCAACGGGAAAGAGACAGCAAAGCTCTGGAGCCTCTCATCTGGAGCATCTCATCCTCCAAGAGGCTTGACAGAACCAACACCACTTGCCCTGGCCGGGTAGCTCAGTGGGTTGGAGTGTCAAGTTGGGTTCGATCCCCAGTCAGGGCACATATAAGAATCAGTCAATGAACTGATAAATAACTGGAAGAAATGGATGTTTCTCTCTCTAAAAATCAATCAATAAAAAACCAAATAGCCCTAGTGGTTTTGCTCAGTGGTTAGGGCATCGGCTTGAGAACCGAAGGGTCCCAAGTTTGATCCCCAGTAGGAGCTGTACAGGAGGCAGCAGATCAATGATTCTTTCTCATGCATGTTTCTCTCTCTCCTTTCCTCTCTGAAATTAATTTAAAAAAACCCAAATAAAGTAGCTGTCATAATTTAAAACACAACAAAAAGGACAAATACCAAACTTAAACAACAGCCATTCACAGTCACCCAGCCTGAACAGCAGGCAGAGCTAGGGTAGCTGGTCCAGACCAGCAGCCCGGCTTCCCTTCGCGCCCCAGACTGGCCACAGGCAGAGCGAGCAGGATGGAGACCCCTGGTGCTGCTTGCTCTCCCCTGGGCACACAGACCCTGGCGTTCCCTGAGCTTCTGAAGCACAAGTGAGCCTCAGAACCCCTGTGAGCGCCGACACCCGTCACAGGCTCCTGGTGAGCGGGAGGACAAGCCCTTCTCTTAGGAGACAAATGCCTAGCACCCCAGGGTCCTCCTATGGCTGAAGCAATATCCTGGGTGAACGACAGGGCAAGGCAGTGCGGCAGGACCACTGGGCTCCTCTGTGCCAGCTGACCGCGGAATTACTAAGGTTGCTGCTCCCCAACCCAGAGCTCAGAGCCACCTGGTCCCCTGGAGAACATGGCCACAACCCAAGCATCACCAGTCACCAAAGGTGCTCTTTCCGTCCAGCCGGGACAGACACGGCACAGTGACAGGTGCTATTGCTGTGGCAGCGCCAGGCAACCCGCGCCCGTACGTGATGCCTCCTGGCTGCTTCTTTCTTCACCAGGACTACTCAGGCTCACTCGCTCTCACTGTGTCCCTCTACTCCTAGACAGATGGACAGGGCTCTCTGCCCCTGCCCGCAGGAGCCGCGGGGAAGCAGACCCTCTCAACAGTCTCATAAACGAAAAGCCAGGTGAGGTGCAGACAGCGCGGCTCATCCGTGCGCAGGAAACACCATGAAGATTCCGAGAAGCCAAGCGGGTTCTCAGCAAACCAGTCTCTTTACAGCCTGGCCCCCCCCATGCTGGGAAACCAGGAGGAAAGAAGGGGAGGGTTTTCAGTAAACGCAGGCTAGTGTCACCCATCTTCCCACTGAAAACAACAAACAAGAGGACACATCTTGCCCTGACTGGTGTGGCTCAGTGGATAGAGCGTCGGCCTGCGGACTCAAGGGTCCCAAATTCGATTCCAGTCAAGGGCATGAGCCTTGGTTGTGGGCACATACCCAATGGGAAGTATGCAGGAGGCCGCTGATCAATGTTTCTCTCTCATTGATGTTTCTAACTCTCTATCCCTCTCCCTTCCTCTCTGTGAAAAATCAATAAAAAAAATATACAGAAAAGATAGGACACATCTTAAAATAACCCTATATATTGTATTTTCTGGCATATAAGACAACTTTTTAACCCAGGAAAATCTTCTCAAAAGTTGGGGATTGTCTTACAGGCCCAGTCGTCTTATATGCCGGAAATCTACTCTAAGAGTGATATGGAAATTAACTGTCTCTACGGGATGCCTACGCCACACCCACCAGCCAATCAGAGTGGGTGTATGCAAATTAACCCAGCCAAGACGGAGGCCGAGGCAGATGCGGCGCGGGTGGGGGGTGAGGGGGGGCGCGCGTCCTTCCATCACGGACTTCCACCTGGACACCTGGAACCCAGCCTGGTCTGTCTCCACCATCCTGACAGGGCTCCTGAGCTTCATGGTGGAGAAGGGCCCCACCCTGGGCATCGAGGCGTCAGACTTCACGAAAAGACAACTGGCTGCACAGAGTTTAATTTAAAAGACAAAGTCTCCTGTGAGTTGTTTCCTGAAGTTGTGGAGGAGATCAAATAGAAGCAAAAGCATAGGACGAGCTTAGCAGCAGACCCCAAGCACTACCCTTACCAGACGTGGTTCCCAACGGGGACACGCATCACGGCCAGCACGGGCTGCAGCTCCTCCACGGGCATGCGCCAGGGGCCAGGCCCCACCTCGCGGGCTTCCAGCAGGCCAACCGGCACCATGGACTCCTGGGCAGTGCCCTGGCAAACTTGTTTGTTATAGTTGGGTTTGCAGCCTTTGCCTACACGGTCAAGTATGTGCTGAGAAGCATAGCACAGGAGTGAGCTGCACGCTGGACACAGAGGTGGTTGAGAATGAGGGACGGCTGAGCCTGATCCTGGCTGGCTGGACACGCCTTGACGCCTGGGGTTAGCTTTTTAAAATCCATTAAGAGGAAAACAAAAACCAGAGTGTGGGGCTTGGACTGGAACGTAGACACGAGTTCCGCCCATGCACCCTGGTCTCGCTGTGGAGCTCGGGTGGCGGAGGAGGGGGACTCATGCTGTGGCTCTGTACCTCATCTTCTGCACTGTCTTTCGGACATGTTTTAGTAAACCTGTTTTTCATTTTATAGATTTGATCACCTAAAGTATAAAACTCGATGCCTAAAAACAAAACAACAACAAAAAAACCCTGCCATCAGCCCCTCACCCAGCCTGGCCAGGCACGCCAGCAGGTGGGTATCCCGAGGGGTCCTAGATTGCGAGAGGGCACAAGGCTGGGCTGAGGGACCACCCCGAGTGCACAAATTTTTGTGTACCAGGCCCCTAGTACGGTAATAAAAGCCTAATATGCTAAGAGTCCAACTGTTCGACCAGTTGCTATGAGGCACACTGACCACTAGGGGGCAGGCGCTCCGATAGGTAGGTTAGTTTGCTGCTGGGGTCTGGCCAACTGAGACTGGGTGAGATGGGCTGGACATGCCCTGGAGCCCTCCTGCAGTCTCTCCCTGGCCCCCATCATGCATCCCTCGGCCTGGCCTGTGACCTCGTGCAATACAGGACCCATTGGGGGATGTCAGAGCGCCAGTTTCGGCCTTATCCCCGCAGGCCAGGCCAAGGTACCCCACTGGTACATGAATCCATGACTGGGCCTCTACAGGGATATCAAGAAAAAGATATTAGGTCCAAAGTAAAAGGAATGTAATAAACTAGATGAGAAAAAACTACAAAAACAACGCAGTAGGCTCCCGAGACCCTGCAGAGTCCTTGGGAAAGCCTCCCGGCGAAGCCAGGCCCGGCAAGAGCCGGGGCCAGTCAGTGCAGCACCCACGCAAGCGGCGGCAGAGTCTCAGCCAATGGTCAAGAGCCAACAGGCAGATGTCTCTGAGGACTAGTGATGTAAAGAATGAGCAATAAAAAGAAAAGAGAGAATCCCCAAAGTTTGGAAGCTAAAAAATACAAATTTGAGAAACGAAGATGGCAGCATAGGTAAACACCAGAAATTGCTGACTCGCACAACCATTTCAAAACCACAACGAAAAGAAAGAACGGACACCACCCAGACCCACAGGAAGGCTGGCTGAGTGGAAATTCTACAACTAGAAAGAGACTAAGACTCAGAGGAGGTGCGGAAGTAAAGTGCAGAGGTACGGAGGCGTGTGCAAAGGGGCTTGTGGAAAGTGCTGGCAGCATTTCATACCCGAGGGAGGCAAAAGCTCCTGACGGCTCTGAACTCCAGTTCCAGTTACCTACAAGGGGGAACCCATACGACTCTCTGTTGATTTCTCCACAGAAACTTTGCAGGCCAGAAGGGAATGGCAAGAAATATTCAAAGTGATGAATAGCAAGAACCTACAACCAAGATTACTTTACCCAGCAAAGCTATCATTCAGAATTGAAGGTCAGACAAAGAGCTTCACAGACAAGAAAAAGCTAAAGGAGTTCATCACCACCCAACTAGTATTATATGAAATGCTGAAAGGTATCCTTTGAGAAGAGCAAGAAGAAGAAAAAGGAAAGATAAAAATATGAACAACAAATACATATCTATCAACAAGTGAACCTAAAAATCAAGTGAATAAAAAATCTGATGAACAGAACAAACTGGTGAATAGAATAGAATCTGGGGCATAGAAAGGGAGTGGACAATTCTCCGGGGGAAAGGGGTGTTGGGGGTGCGGGAAGAGACTGGAAAAAAAAAATCGTACACTTATGGAGGAGGACAGTGGGGGTGGTAAGGGCAGAGGGTGGGGTGGGAACTGGGAGGAGGGGAGCTATGGGAGGGAAAAAGAGGAATC
>PVJC01029862.1:0-21595 GCA_004026665.1 Murina feae | reverse complement strand
TAGTTCAGAGGCTTGCTGGGGAGACTAAATGAGATAAGGCATAGCAGGTAATTTTCATAGTGCAGCATATAGCAGCTACTCCATAAACATAATGTTAGTGTAATTTAAAATATGATTCATGTCTTCATTGTTAGCGAATAAATAATTGATATTCCAAGGAAAGGTTAAAAGAGGTGGAATAATTGGACCAAAGTTAATGAACCTTTTGAGGGCACATGACTTACATTTGCTTTTGAGAAAAGTCATATCCATGTCCTTTCCTGCCATATTGGTTGAGGTGGCTCATCTTACTATGTCTCTATCACCAATGTGATTTCAAATAACCACCCCAGTTTCCTCTGGGATATTCCATATTCCACCTTAGAGACATGAACACCTCTGTTTTCTGAGGATAAATGTGTCGTTTGAAGGAATAAGATGTCAACCTTCATGCGTTTCCCAGTTCATTGGAATAAAGCAGTTATCCAATCAGCTAACAGAAAGCCAAATGTTGTGAATGCAACACGACCCCTTTGTTTGTGGTGGCATCGAGAACTGTAGAAATTTCTAGGAAATTCAGAGGAAAGATCAGCAACAAGGAAAAGATTAATTGAAAACTTTGGCAACTTTAAAAACTTGAGAATGTAAATACAACACAGCGAGGGACACAAAAGAAAGTCTGCCCCCTTCAAATGTCTTCCCAGGGTCTGTTAGGCCCCTAAACATGAACAATTATTAACTTGTAAACCTATGCAGGGTCTTGGCAACCTGTGGCCACAAGACCACAGAAAATTAGCTGTCTTATTTGCTATCAAATTTATAGGTAAAAAACATGTAAAAAATGGAGGTTTCAGTGCAGTGCTGACTGCTTTCATTCATTCACATTTAACTATATTTGTTGGGCTACCCATTCTGAAGGTTTTGACACAAACAATCCTAGTTACAGCAAGTTATCGGTACAAAAGCAAAGCTTTCCGTTAACTCCAGGGACTCAGAGTAAAGTGCCAATGTTTTTCCTAGAGGTTAAAAGAAATCTAAGGGAGTCAGTGCTGGTATGAGAAAGAAAGGTTATTTTCACAGGAATTTGATGAAATATTTCCCACCGTTGCAAGCAGAGCACCTGCTGGATGAGGTGGGCATAGGAGAGGATGGCTGCAGAAGAGACGCATTAATATTTTTGGAAGATTGTGCTCATATCTGTGCAATATTTTTTTCTCCTCAGTCCCCCCTGCTGGGGGAATATTCTGGAAGCCCTTTTCCACCATTTTAAAGGAAAAACTTTTATTTGAACCTTGAAGGAAGCAAGCTCAAGAGCAAATATTCCTTCAGGTCACTGGTCTAGGCCTACTCTATTTAAACAGCTGTATATCAAACTGTAGAAGCACCCAGACTCTTGCCTCGTTAGCAATGAGCCTCCTGAAGAGCAAGTCCTCAAATGTCATAACATTTCATACTTAATCTGCACCAGGAAAAAAAAAAAAGTTGGGAAGTTATCTGTATTCCAGTTGTTCAAAATGTTTTTCTATTGTGTGAAACAACTATAATCAACAGAGATAAGGGACTGAGCTCCCACACTTTATTCTACAATGTATGGTTTAGTCTAGAAAATCATATTGTTGGTAATGCACTCTCTCAACACACACACACACACACATGCTGACATTTCAAGAATTAAAGTTCTGGAGGGCCTTTCACTGAGTCATGCTTTAAAATTTTATATTTTCCTGGGGAGTGAGTTCTAAAATTAAACCTGCCTCTCTGTTTGGATTCTGAGATATTGTGCACATTTATTAGCCCATCTGCTTCTGAGAATGGCATCCCCAAGAGCCGCCGAGCATTAAGGCTGTGCTTTGAGTCATGCACAGAAGGGGAGTGGAGATGTCAGGCCCAGAGAAATTGTAGATCATAGCAAGTCTGTTGATATTCCATGAAAATTAGTTTATGTTGGCCAAGCACTGTTGGGTTTTTTAAATCTGCTCCGGCTGTTTACAAATCTGGGAAGTCCAGAGATGAGGCGCTAACACACTGACGGCAAAAGATTCAAAGAGAAGAGCCTTCCAAAGGCGTCACAAACTCAACTGCACATCTCTGTGGTTGTAGAGAAAAGCCAATCCACATGGGGGGGGTTGGGGGGGAAGTAAGGGAGAAGTTCTATAAGTTTTCAACACTCTTCTACATCAAAGGGCACATTAAGTATGAAATAATTCTGGCCAAGATCTGTGTAGGATGGCATAATTTCAAACTGCTGGCAGAGAAACTGACATCAATAGTTAGAAGTTTTACATTGAAAAATCGATATTTAGAAGTTTAGATTTCTTCTTGTAGAATTGCCTATAAGTCCCAAAGCCCCAAACCTTGGGTGTCTTTTCAGTTATTGTTGTTGTTGCATTTGTTTGTTTGTTGTGTGTGTGTGTGTGTGTGTGTGTGATTTTTTTCTCCTTCTTTTTCTTCTACTAAGAAGTGGGATATGTGATTGGAACCAAAGCTTTACTGTTTGGAAACCACCATTTCGGCTTCCAGTAAAGTTAGCAACAGAAGGAAATAGTGGTGAATTTGTTCATAACCCTTCTCCTCACTCACATCATCTATGGGAATTTGCCAAACATAAAACCTGTGGCTGCTGAGTAGAGGGTAATAAATATATACTAGAAATGTATCTATAAACCATTTGAAAAGTAAACATTTTATACCCTTCCAAAATTGAGGCTTTGTACGAAATATGGACACACACGCCCACCCACATGCACACACACAATTCCTGGTTGCCATATGAAACAGAACTTCTTCTTTTCTTCAAAGTAGATTTGCTACTTTGTTGAGAAAAACATAGCTTTCAACATATTTCTTGCGGCTTTGTTGTTTGGTCACCATGACCATAAGGCTATCTATTCTACTGAAGCACCGTACATATAAGATTTTCTTTTCTTTTCTTTTCTTTTCTTTTCTTTTCTTTTCTTTTCTTTTCTTTTCTTTTCTTTTCTTTTCTTTTCTTTTCTTTTCTTCTCTTTTCTTTTTCTATTCTCCAGCAATATGTCTGTCTCAAGTGTGGAGGACTGTGGTGATTTTTAAAGCAAACGTGTGTCTTTGCTATTCAGAAGTCACTGTGTTCATGTTTTACTCAATACCTTTTTGCAGGGTAAAATAGCCACAGCAAGTCTTTCACCTAATTTCCAGGCGAGGAATGATGGGATTTGCCTTAAAAAATCTTTGCATTTCACTTCTCTCCCTATATGAATCCTTTACATTCAACCCAGGTGGCAGTGGTTCTCTTTTCTCTTATTCTTTCTTTTTCATGTATTTTTATTGATTTCAGAGAAAAAGGGAAGAGATGTAGTAACATCAATGTTGAGAGAGAATCATCGGTCAGCTGCCACCTGCAAGCTGCCTACTGAGGATTGAGCCTGCAAGCCAGGCATGTGTCCTGACTGGGAATCAAACCTCAACCTCCTGGTTTATAGGTCAATGCTCAACCACTGAGCCATACTGGCCACACTGGTTCTGAATTTCTGATGCCTAAAATCCTCTCCTGACACTTGTCATGCTCCACTTGTACAATTCCTACTCACATTTTATTTTCTTAAGTGTATTTTTATTTTCCTGAAGGCAATGAATATTTTTTTTTTATCTAGCACTCAGTAGATTCTCAGTTTAAACACACACACACACACACACACACACACAAAACAGCAACACTTAAAATCACAAATGAATATACCAAGGCATTAAATTCTCAAAAAGCATTTCCTCATCATCCATTAACTTTAATTTTAGCTTTAGTTTTGTTTTGATTAGTTGGCTTAGTGATTGTTTTTAAATTGTAGTATTAAAAGTCATCTCGAATACTCCAATGTAATAACAAAGTACAATAATATAATTATAAATGATTGCTTAGTTCCCCCCAAAAAATGTGTTGGAGAAGATAAAAAGGCCTTCCTTGACTATGGGAACAAAGCCAGGGTTTATAGGATTCTGTTGTGTTTCCCTTGTGTAAAAGCCATGGCTATGAGAAAATTGGATCTTCCTATATGAGGCAGCAAAGTGACCTGTAGTTTTCACTTTGAGAAAGTGTCTTTGTTGTCAAGAATTTGTCATGACATGTTACTCAGACCAGGAGAAAATGGAAAGTAAGAAAGAAAAGCCAAGGAGATGAGAAAGCCCTTATGGAAACAGGCATGGTTGTGTTGAACAACCATGCTCCTTGAGAAATCTATACAGAAAAGTAATGACTGTGGCCTTGTCTTTATCTGAAGCTCAAAAGCCATGTTGCCACAGTGTTGATGTTGGAGGTTCAAGATTCATAAGGTACAGCTCAGGACTGAGCTAAAGATCTAAATATGGGATTGGCGCAGCCAGGAGTCAGCAGCAAGTTGAAACAGCAAGACTAGAAACAACAGGGATCAAGGCAAGAGGGATGAACTTGGAGACTGATTATGCTCAAATAGTACTTGTTGGCTTCATCTGTTTTGAAGAAAATGACCCATGACTACCAGATACGCATCTTGCCCACCTGCTTTTCTTTCTTCCTTCTTTTTCTCCTCCTTCTTTTCTTCTATACATATTGTCACGTGTGCTGGCACAACCAGGACTATGAAGATAAATAGCTAATGGACCCTGCCCTAGAGGATTTCTCACTTTACCTAGACTATATTTCCCAGACATCAGTATGTATAGGCATCATTTGGGGATCTTTTTCAAAGTGCAGAGAAAAATAGGCCTGGGCAGTGTTCAAGAATCTGCATTTCTAAGGAGGTCCCAGTTTGCAGGTCCACAGACCACACTCTTCGACACAAGCCTCTAGTGTGGATCTTTTGAACCTGTGGTTAGCAGTGTCTGAAATTTTCAGAATATGGGTTATAGCATCAACTCTAATTTTGTACTTCATTCTTAGGTAATCCAAAAGAAAAAATGTTAAAAGAGTATCCCCATTATCAAGAAAATATCACCAAACATTGACAATTAAGGAAAATGAATTGGTGTGAATACTGCTAAGCAAAGAAGAAATCATTAGTAAAAGCAATACAAGGATTATAAAGTCAGAGTAAAATTTGGGGAATTATTAAATATACAAAAATTCCTTGCACTAGTTTTAGACCTTAGTAAATAACAATGATGAGCAACATTTTCCCAGATGTCTTGACCATTCTTTTTATGCACAACATAAAGTGCAGAGGATCCTAGGACAATATATGTGGTGATAAACTTGTTTGATTTCACTTCCCAGGTGCTGCTGGATCCAATTATCTTGGTGCTAAATACCCTCTAATTGGGTGTGAAACACACATCAGAGTTAATTACACTGTACACCACTATATGGGCTTGAAATAATTAGGAATGTTTTCATTTCTCAACTGGCCTAGAAAAAAAGTACATGTATTTCAAGTTTCAATCCTTAGAGATTTCTTTGAAACTCATGAGATCATCTAGATATGAATTTATGTAAATTTCTAACTCTAGAATCTTATTGAGACCATAAGCCTCTTATCATAACCTAGATACTTTGATCCACAGAAGTACAGCAATCTCTGCTTATGAAGAGTATGTGCCCTGTGAAACTTGAAAAATCAAAATATCATGGAAAGCTCTGTTGTATTAAAATATTATATTATATTATATTATATTATATTATATTATATTATATTAGTTACTTAAAAATACTAGTTACTTAAAAGTACTTTCTTAGGTCCAGCCAGTGAGGCTCAGTGCTTGAGCATCAACCTCAACCTGTGAACCAGAAGGTCACAGTTCAATTCCTTGTCAGGGCACATGCTCAGATTGCAAGCTCATTCCCCAATAGGGGGCATGCAGGAAGCAGTCAATCAATGATTCTCTCTCATCATTGATGTTTATCTCTTTCTCTTTCTGAAATATATATATACTAGAGGCCCAGTACACAAAAATTTGTGCACTCGAGGGCATCCCTCAGCTCAGCCTATGCCCTCTTGCAGTCTGGCACCCCTTGGGGGATGTCCACCTCCTGGCATGCCTGGCCAGCCTGGGTGAGGGGCTGATAGCCGTTTCAGGCTGGCCACAACCCCTTCAGGGTTCGGGTCCCTACTGGGGTGCCTGGCTGGAAGCAGGTATCTGGGATTTACTTAACTTTTATAATTGAAACTTTGTTGCCTTTGTCCCCTGCTGGAAGCCTGGGTTGCCCCTAGCAACCCAAGGTCCCAGCCCAGCAGGTATCTGGGGTTTGTTTATCTTCTATAATTGAAACTTTGTAGCCTTGAGTAGAGCTCAGGGCGCTGGCATCCTCCATTGCCTGGAGAAACTCCAGCTCAGTGGCTGCCATCATCTTAATTGAGTTAATTTGCATACTTGCTCCTGATTGGCTGGTGGGCATGGCTTATGGGCATGACTTGTGAGTGTAACGGAGTGAGGGTCAATTTGCATATTACTCTTTTATTATATTAGATACTAGGGGCTTGGTGCACAAAAATTTGTGCACTTGGCTGGGTTCCTCAGCTCAGCCTGTGCCTTCTCCCAGTCTGGGACCCCTCAGGGGATGTCCACTTGCTGGTGTGCCTGGCGCAGCCTAGGTGAGGGGCTGAGGGCTGTTTTCAGGTTTCCCACAGCTCCCATTGACCCAACATCCCAGTGAGGCTGGCTGGAATCAGGTTTCTAGGGTTTATTTATTTTCTTTAATGAAAACTTTGTTGCCTTGAGTGGAGGCCTAATCAGGAAACAAAACCTCCTGTTTGCTTCAGCTCTGTGGCTTCTATAATTGAAACATTGTTGCCTTGAGCAGAGGCTGGCCTAGTTTTAATTCCATCACTGGTACAACAGAAGCCTCCTGTTTGCTCCAGCTCCATGGCTGCTGGCTGCCATCTTGGCTGGGTTAATTTGCATACAGCCACTCTGATTGGCTGGTGGGCATGGCTTGGCTGGTGAGCGTGACTTAGGTGTCTCAGAGTAGTGGTTAATTTGCATATTACTCTTTTATTAGATTTTATTTATACATATATATCCTATATAATAAAAGGATAATATGCAAATTGACCATAAAAGCAGAACCATTGGGAATGACTGGTCACTATGACATACACTGACCACCAGGGGGCAGACGCTCAACGCAGGAGCTGCCCCTGGTGGTCAGTGAGCTCCCACAGGGGAGCTCTGCTCAGCCACAAGCTATGTTGACAGCTGCCAGTACAGCAGTGGTGGTGGAAGCCTCTCCTGCCTCCTAGGCAGCGCTAAGGCTATCCGACTGCAGCTTAGACCTGCTCCCTGCTGGAAAGTGGACATCCCCCAAGGGCTCCTGGGCTGTCAGAGAGATGTCTGACTGCCAGGTAGGCCCAATTGCCTGGGAGCGGGCCTAAGCCAGCAGGTAGACATTCCCTGAGGGGTCCCAGACTGCAAGAGGGCACAGACCGGGCTGAGGGACCCTTCCCCACCCTCTAGTGCACAAATTTTTGTGCACTGGGCCTCTAGAGTGTGTATATATATATATATATATATATATATATATATATATATATATATATATTACTGTTTTAAGGAGCTCATCTTCACAATAAATATTGAATTATCAAGATCAACTGCCTTACAGAATACTGGTTATATTTTACATGAACAGTATTGAGAAAGTTGGAAGATTAAAACCTAAATGATACCCAAATCTAAATAGAAAATCTTGGAAGTACACTGGAGTTGGAATTTAATCAATCACCAGGAGATCTAGCAACCCATCCTCAGAGCAAACATGAAAGGCATGCTCTTGACTAAACCCCTCTTGTTATTTAGCCCAAAACACAAATATATACATATATGTAGGTGTACATACATTTAGCAATTAGTCAGTCTAATATTAACATGGTTGTTAACCTTCTTGAAGAGCAAATAGATAAAGAAAGATGATAATGAGCTAGAGTATCAGCAACTTGTTCCCCAAAGCCTCTTGATCCATTGTCCTGGAAGTTTGAGGCCATGTTGACCTTTCCCCTGTTGGCTCAGCTCCTGACCTTGGTGGACAGACTTATGATATCTGCAAGGTTTTTTTCTGATACAACTATTTCTCTGTTCTCTTGCTGACTCATCCATCCTGTCAGTGGTTTCTTCCATTACATTTCATCTGTCCAGTTTCATAGTGCTGCTGTCTTTCTATTTTACTGTATCAATAGTTCATGTTCCTTTGAACCAATACTTTCTACTATTACTCATCCCATGCATGGCAATGCTTAGAAACTAAATGCTAAATCATGATAATTCATCCCAAAATATGGTGCACTCTACAGTTCCTATAAAATAAAGATCATAAGCTATCTTAGATTCTCCTGCCTGTTAAATCATTTCAGAGGTCAGGATTTTTTGATAAGGATTTTTTTTAACTTATCTTCTCTCCCCAGAATAATCTGATTCATCATAAATCTTTGAGTTAGACATTTTTCACCCACCAGTGTTGGAATCTGATTTTCAGCAATTTTCCCATATCATTTCAATGAAATATTTCACTAACCTGAGCCAAAAATCTGAAAGTCACATTGGTTACAATTTTTCAATTTTTTTTATTTGTCTTTTGCACCGCTGTCATTTTGGGAACAGAAAGTGTTTACAAAAGACATGCCATGTTTGATAAATAGATCCTTGATTCAATAGCGGTAAAACATAAACCATTAGCAAAAATTAATGTACCTGTACTTTGCCCAGTTTACAGGTAAAGATTAAAGTATCTAAAATACTGACTGACTTTTTACTTATTATTCTTGCAAATTAAGTCCAGATCCAAGTGAACTTTGGATTTCTCTTGGCTCCTTTAAGAAAATAAATGAGGACAAAAGGGAAACCTGTTCTGATGCCCTATTTAATCATAAAAGCCAGATAATTACACTTTATGATGAAAAGAATAAGTACCACTGTTTTAAATTGACTTGAACCTTGTTAATTTACCAAAACTGGAATACAGTTCATAATTACAAATAAAGTCACTTTTCCATGGTAAAATGTATTTATTTTCATTTCATTTTATACTATATCTAAAACTTGAAATTTCTAAGCTCCAGTGAAATCCTGTAGCATTGAATGTGCTTAGAAAAGTGGACATAAGTATTTAATGACTTGCAGTTAATTTTGCTATTAATGCTATCGGAGTGCATTATATGAACATCTCCAACAAACCAGGTATTATTGACACAAAGCCAAGGAGACTCAAGACCTGAGCCATGAGAAATTTTCCACTGGATGAAACAAAATTCATCGAATAATCACATTAACATATTATGACACATTATGAAAAAAACAGAGGGCTGCCAGATTTAACTTAGAGATCAGGGGATTCTTCCTTAATTAACAGGCATTTGAATGAGAACTGAAAAGAACAATTTAACCAAGTTAAAGAGAAGAATTGCTTTTCAGGCAAGAAGCATGTGTCTAAAATCCCATGGCAAAAAGAATATGTCACGTTGAGCAACACCAAGAAAGACGGAGTGGTTAGAGCAAAGGAGGTGAGGGAGGCTGTGTTCTCACGGTGTGATTCTGTTTTGCCCATCCTCGGTTCTATCTGCTCCACTTCTACCCGACTCCCCTATGAGGCTGCTGTTTCTGAAAGACAGGTACCAGATTTACTGTTGGTGTAAGGTTTGCACTGATTATTTAGCAGTTGGACCTATGGTTCAGATTCAGACATGGACACTGCTGTTCATCCATGCAGGTTCCCTGTCCCCATCCAGACTCACTGTCCCAGTATCTGCAGGGACCTTAATACACCCAGAATAGAGTTGTCAGCACAGGAATTCTTCACGGGACCTGTTTGGGAAATATAATTCTGAATGAAAATTTGAGGGCCAAATCTGATTATCCCCAATTCTGTGCTAAAGCAGATTGTGCTCTAGCTGGCCTTTGATGTGTTCTCATAATCTAATAATAACTTAAAAATGAGACAAGCATCTGTCTAGAAGAACTTTGAAAGGGTCTTATTTTAAATGCTTTGCACAGTGGCTGCACCAGTCTGCATTCTCAACAGTACTTGAGAGTTCCCTTTTCCCCATATCCTCCCCAGCACTTGTAGTTTGTTGATTTCTTGATGATAGCCATTTTGACAGATGTGAAGTGGTATCTCATTGTGGTTTTTCATTTGTGTCTTTCTGATTATTAGTGATGTTGAACAATTTTTCATAGTCTATTGGCCATCTGTATGCCCTTGTTGGAGAAATATCTAATCAGGTCTTTTGCCCATTTTTAAAAATTGGGTTGTCAATATGGAATTTCCTCAAAAAATTAAAAGAACCGCCTTTTTACCAGCAATCCTACTTCTAAGAAAACACCTGAAGAAACTTGAAATGCTAATTTGAAAGAATATACATGCTCTTATGTTCATTGCAGCATAATAGCCAAGATGGAAATCAGACCATTAGATGAGTGGATAAAAAAGCTGTGGTACATTTACACAAATGGAATACTATTTAGTCATAAAAACATAAATAAAATCTTACCTTTTGCCACAGCACAGATAGACTTGGAGAACATTATACTAAGTGAAATAAGCAAGTCAGAGAAAGACAAATACCATTTGATCTCACTTATGTGTGAAATATAATCCTATATAATAAAATCCTAATATGCAAATTGACCAAAGGGCGGAACCACAGGTCACTATGACACACACTGACCACCAGGGGACAGACGCTCAATGCAGGAGTTGCCTCCTGGTAGTCAGTGCACTCCCACAGGGGGAGCACCACTCAGACAGAAGCCTGGCTCACAGCTGGTAAGCACAGTGATGGTGGTGGGGAGCAGGCCTAAGCCTGTAGGCAGACATCCCCTGAGGGGTTCCGGACTGTGTGAGGGCACAGGCCAGGCTGAGGACCCCCCCACATCCATATACACAGTGCACAAATTTCATGCACTGGGCCTCTAGTGAACAAAATAAACTGATGAACAAAATAAAAGCAGAGGCATGGATAAATAGAATAGACTGAGGGTTGCAGGGCTAGATGAAGGAAAGTGAAGAGATTAAGCAAAAGAATACTATATATACATATATATGTATATATATACACATATATATGTATATGTGTATACACACACACACACACACACAAACACACACACATATATATATATATATATACACACACACAAACAACAGTGTGGTGATAGCCAGAGGGAAAGGGGGGAGGGGAGGGGTAAAGGGGGACAAAGCGGGGATGGAAAGTGACTTTGCTTGGGGCAATGGGCACATGGATGCAGTGTGCACATGGTGTTTTAGTGAATTGTACACTTGAAACCTGTATGGTTTTATAAATCAATGTCACCCCAATAAACTCAATAAAAGTGGTTTGCAATGGCAAATTATCAGAGTGGGGATTTAAAGTGTTTTTTGCCATTTCACTGTGAGGTTGAGAAGACACATGCCTTTACATTTTGGCAGAAACCTACACGTCATAATCCTGCTAAGTGTGTAATTATAGAATATAGCTCTGGTAGAGTGTGCCTCACGTGGGAGGTGGAATAATAGGCCCTTTAAAAAATGAACTCAGCATAATAGAGTTCAGATAAAAATGATAAACTCTAGATTACTAACCCCTTACAGGCCTACATTATATCCCATTAGCACAATAAATGTCACAGTTTAGGGAAAAGTAAAATTCCCTAAATAGAATGAACAACTAGATATCCCCGAGTGTTCTCAAAACCCTAAAACTTTAATCTGGAGTCCATCAATGATGGAGGTTGGATGATAATGATGTGGCAATATTGTTTCACCAATTGGAACAAATATACCACTCTGGTAGGGGATGTGGATAATGGGAGAGGCTAGGCAGATGTACCTTTCACTCAATTTTGCTGTGAACCTAAACCTGCACTAAAAAATAAAATATAAGCAGACAGCTCTGGGAAAAGGTATGGAGGTAGGGTGAAGGGATTGAGCAAAAAGAGGAAAAAAAGAAAAAGAACTCATGGAAGCAGAGAACAGTGTGGTGACTGCAGCAGGGGGAGAGGAAGGGAAGGTGAAGGTGGAAGAGGGATTTGGGGGGTCAATTGTGATGAAAAAATAATTTTAAAAAATAAATTCTATTAATAATGCTTCTAAAAATCAGTTTGGTGAAATAATCCTGTTATGAAAACCATGTCTATTGTCAGTTTAGGTTTAGAATATCAGTAGCATAAGGCAGTTCATCTACCTCTAACTCAAAGTATTTCCTAAATAGGTGTATTTTAGATGGTGCTTCCTGTATTCTAAGCATCCTACGAGGTGCATTTTCTACATGCATTTTCATTGACTTTTCACAAGAACAACATGACATAGGCACTTTTATTCTCATGTTATCAATGAGGTTCAGGGAAGTTAATTCAGTTCCCCATAGCCACACAGATAGCTCCTGTTGGGGAGATAAAAATGATTCCTATATCCATCTGGGTGGTTAACTCTTAGGCTCGTCTTTTTGATAAATGAGAAGGTTGGAAGAAAGTGTCTTTTCCTATCCAAACATGCTTTGTGCTCAAACAGAGTGTGAATATAGCTTCTGAAACTGAATTTGAAGATAACCAGAAATTTTAATGTGGGATGAGATCATTAGATCATGAAGTAATCTTAAATTGGATGAGGAAAGATGCACATAAATGTATTTCTCAATTTTCTTGCTGCTGCTGAAGACCTACACACATATCTCTTCATTCGCAAGTGGATGGAAGTAGAATAGTCTAGGCCCAGGAAGACAGGTGAACAAAGGTACAGAGGTGTGAGCATACATGTTCAGGGCACAGCAAATTGTTGTTCAGGATAAATCTTCAACTATCATCTTGAAAGCTTCCAATTCTGAGTTTTTAGTACGATTAAAATTAGTCCTGGGTAGCTATGAAAACCCCCTCACAATTTTCTGACTTTTGTGTGACTTTTGTGTGCTGCATAAGGAGGAGAGAAAGGTTTTGTCAGTATCCTCTAGGAGTCTGCAATAGAAGAAAGGAAAGAAATACCAAATCAGGTCAACCCGAAGCAAGAAACACAAATGTTTGAATGTCTACATCAGTTTACGGACTAACAAAAATGTGGCATTTACAGAAAAATAAAACAAAACAAAACAAAAAAAAACTTGGGGGAAAAAGAAGCCCATAACAATCCCAAATTATCTTCCCCACTTCCTAGGGCATCTGGGCCAAGTTCCATATTTGATCCAAAGAAGTCTAATTTTGCAATTTCTGCTCTTGGGAGAACAGACTAAGAAGTAGGTGGTGGGGAGCGGGGAGAAGAAAACAGTCAAACAAATTCTTCCTCATCTTCTTTTCAACAGCCAGGAGTAAAAATTATTTAATCCCATCTGGGAGCTGTAGTCATTTTTTTCAAAATCAATATTAAAGACAGCATTGTCTTATGTTTACCTTCCAGGTGTCTGCTTTCTCAAGGTAATAACAAGGTTCACAAGGATTCTTATCTCAAACTGATTAACAGATGCAAACAGAGCCAGGCCTATCTGGGCTACCACAAGGCCAGCTTGACTAATTGCCCTGCTAGATCACTCCCCTGCTGCCTGGTGTTGTTATTGCGCCCAGCATAGCTGAGATAGCACATGTTTAACCCCTGACCTCCCAGCTGCCAGGACCACGTTGCTCTGAAGCGAACCGTTCTCCATCATCACTTCCTCCCCGTGGCAGCTCGGGAAGGAGATCTGTTTCTAAGCAAATAGCAAAGGCTCTGACCCCGTCATGAGTCACCAGTCTGTCTGCCCACTTCCAAGATTCCCCCTTTATATATTTATTCAGCTTGTCAGAGTTCCTGACGAAGAGGATAATGATATTGGAGGGAAATAGGATTCATGCTAACTCTGGGAACAATCATTTCATAAATCTGAGACATCTGAAATGGCTCCTCGAGGCTTCTGATGAATAAGTGCCTTGTGTTCTACCCACTTTAAAAGTTACCTTTTCTCTTTAATTATTTTTTAAATTTTATTTTTCAAATACCGTTGACATTCAATAGTGTTTTATATTAGTTTAAGGTGTACAGCGGAGGGGTTAGACAATTGTATAATTTACAGTGATTCCCCCTGAGAATGTCAGTATCCACTGGTACCATACAAGGTACCTTTTGCTTTAACAAAAATGCTAAAAGAGCAAAAGCCACAGGAGGAACAAAAGAAAAATATTACAGGGCCATTCTTTATAACATAGGAAAATACCTGGTTATGCTGTGCCTCAGGGCACTGATTTAAGTTACTAGAGAACAGGCTAAACACTATTACTAACAGCAGAAGTGAGAGGAAATGGATTTAATTTAAGATGGGTCATCTTTCTTCAATTGCATGCACTGCACATCTTACTCAGAGGACTTACACTGATCAAGTTTGAACAGATACTGCCAACACATGGTAACTCAGCTGCTGACGGTACTGGCTGAGAATTTCTGTTCAAAAATTTCACACTGCGCAACATTATGGGCACATTAAATGGAAATAACACAATGGTAAATGGTGGCTTTTATGATTGTTTGTGTTAATTAACAAAATTGTGTTGTTTTTACAAACAGCCTGGAAATACAGAATGAAAAGAAAAACAATCATTATGAAGTATATTTGCATTTGTTCATTTTCGTTCAATACCTCAAACTCGAAAAGTCATAAAATATAATAGGCTATAGCATTGGGGAAAAGATCTATTTTGGTACACATTGCATTTCAGTTTTCACTAAACCATTTAACATTAAATCAAAGCATTATGGCTTAATTATAAAACTGCTTTTATCTTTCCAACACTCTGTTTAGTCAGATCCTTACACCTTTAATACCTTTCAAACCCCCACCCCACATGTAATTAGTTTGGTGAAATTAATTCCTGAATACTAATGTTACCAAACATTGTTGCCCTTCCCTCATAATAAATTCCTGGTATTGTCCTCTGCCCATTAAGAGAGCAAGATTGTGCCCTAACCGGTTTGGCTTAGTGGATAGAGCATCAGCCTGCAAACTGAAGGGTCCCAGGTTGGATTCCAGTCAAGGGCACGTACCTGGTTGCGGGCACATCCCCAGTAGGGGATGTACAGGAGGCAACTGATCCATGTTTCTTTCTCATCGATGTTTCTAACTCTCTATCCCTCTCCCTTCCTCTCTGTAAAAAATCAATAATTATATATATATATATATATTTTAAAGGAAGAAAAAGATAAACCATCCAAGTTATGTGTGTCTTTGAGTTTGCTTTGAAGGAGAGAACATGACACAGAAGGGGCCTCATTGATGATCTGGGTTGAGCCTCATTTAGATAAATAAGCTTCTAGCTTATTTTTCTGAATCTCTGTTTTTCTCTTAAATGGGGTTAACGAAGCCTTTCTAACCCACTTCTTCTGCAGTTTAAATGATGTAAGGTGCCCAGCACAGTACTGGAACTGAAGGATAGCCAACAACTGATCCATAGCCCCTTCCTGTCCTTCCTTATAAAACTGACCAGAGATTCCACTTCACTCCAATTTACCTACATGCTGCTTTAAGAAAAATTTAAGTGAACTTAACAAGTTTTGGAAAGTTTGATTCATAAGGGGATAGCTTATCTTCTGAAAAGAAAGAAAACTAATGTGAAACATTAACAAGTATAGTTCCATTGAAAGACATAAAGAAACTTAGGCAAATTTCTAGAAGCAATAACAAAAATAAAATTCCTTTTGTTTATTAGAAAGTTTGGGGAAAACACCATCCACAGGATTGCGTGGAGATGAAGCTCAGAAGCCAAGGATGTCGTGGGAAGGAACTAACAACTCAGGCTCTGACGAGGGACAATTTTGGGTTTCTTCCATCAGCATCTAGCCTACCAGGAGCAATTTATGGACATTTAAGACTTGGTTCCCTCATCTGGAAAATGGGGTAAGAATATTTGTTTCATAAATTATTTGCTAGGATTAAATGAGATGATGCAAATAAAGTACTAGGCTTTGCAGAGAAGACAGACATAAGAATGCTGTTTTGATATGTGTAATATCAACATTAATTAAGTATGTGAAATGGTGCAGAAACAATTGAGAATCCTACCTTGGATCTTTTGAGAGTGTTAGGATTCTCACTCTCCCACATTTCACTCTCTTCATAGCCATCTCTGAAATACTAATTCATGATGATAAAAATGTCTTTGCCAACTTCTCTCTTTGAGTTTCTTATCTAACTCTCCAACTAGTGGCACTCATTCAAGTTAATGTCACTATAGCATCCCGTGTCAAGATGAGATCCAGAATGCTGGATTAACAAGAAAATACTCCTTTCATGTTTTTATGATTTATGTATGCAAAGCCTAAATTTAATCACATCTCTGAACATTTGTATCCAATAATGCAGAGCATTGGGAAAATAATTTACGTTTTTTAACGAATCCAGATAAAGTTTGACAAATATTAGAAAAACTAGACCAAGAATTTTTATACTCTTGGTGTGCGTCTGTCTATCTATTATCTATCTATCTATCTATCTATCTATCTATCTATCTATCTATCTATGTATCTACCTGATCTGGTGTAGCATTTTAAAATAATAGAGTAATAGTAAAAATTTTGTTGTTTGTAGTACCCAGTTTTCCTTTCAATTAAAAGAAGATAACTTAGTTTTGTGAAGCATTTCACTAAATGATACCTACTACCTTGCCAATGTAGTTAGTAGCAAAATACATTGTGGGATAATGCCTGTGTAATGCACTAACAACCAATAGATACCACATTGCCCAAGGACAACTGTAGTATTGGTTTCAAGGATTTAACATCCAGTAATAATATTTTTAACCACTGCTCTCTACTAAATAAATGTAAGTAATTGGATTTTCTTAAAATGGGTGTCATATAAATGCTACAAATCTGAAAGCAGAAAAGTAAGAAAGAAATAATAATTTATATCCCACAATGAGGTGTTTCGCAATTTTTGTTTAACGAAAGCATATTTTACCCTGCTTACACCTTGATCTATAGGACCCCACTGATTACAGCACTATAAATTGTGTGAAGAGCTCTACAGAAAATCATAAAAGGGCAGTCAGGGGGCCTTATATCATGCAGTCACTTGGTCCCTAAGACTCAACCAGGACTTTGATATTTAGTTTAAACACAACCATATATTTTTATTAATAACAAATAGAGCCACTTGTTTCAATTTCATAAGCCCAGTGCATAAGCCCTGGTGAGATTTCTATTACCCATGACCTGGACATTACTCCTTTGATTAAGAAAAAAAGGTCTCCATTTTTCAAATGTTGACTTAATGCTGCAACAATGAGAAAGCACTTTCCCAGCAATTCTGGCACATTGAACTGGGAAATAAGAGTGGCCATTCTTTGTTCATGGGAAGAGCTATTAAAAATGCTTTGCTACAGGAAATACTTTTTTACTCCCCAGATATTAGAGGATATCTTCAGGAAACTCAGCAGATTAATTACATGAGCCAGGGCTCAACTTTATTTAGAAGTAAAACATAAGCTTTAACACTCACGCAAAAATATGAATCCCTCTTTCTGTATTTCACGATGCTGATATGCCTTTTTTGAGTATTTTCCTGTGGGTGCAGAAACTGATAGCAAAAAAAAATTTCCTTTAAAAAAAATTCTTTATTTTTATTGTAGTGAGCCAAAGGAGAGATAAGAGGAGAATGTTGGTTAAATTTGCCTGGATTTTTACCAGAAAACAAGATTAAAACAGCAATATATTTTCTAAATTCACAAAGAGCTAGAAGGAAGGCAAGGGATGGTGGGTGGGTGGGAAGAGATCAACTACAGAATTTATGTGCATATATGCATAACCCACAGACACACAGACAATAGGGTGGTGAAGGCAGTGGCGGGGGGGGGTGGATACATAGGCGAGCCAGAAGAAGTCAACGGGGTGGGGGGAGAAGGGAAGGGGACATATGAAATACTTGCAACAAAAATACTTTTAAAAATAAGTAAATAAATAATGAGTAAATACATTCACAAAGTGATAGACCTCAGCATAGAAGTTTTTTAAATTTGTGTTGACTGGATGGCTTTGTACAAGTTGTTTTCCAACAGGTCTCAGAATCAGAAAGCCGTGTTCACAGAACAGGTGCCTTTTCGTTTGTTGCTGGGTAGAAAATACTCTGCCTTTGGGTAGAATCTCCACAAAAGCCCAGAATGTTGCCTGCCTTTCCTAAAAGGTCTTCTATGACACATATATCCTTACACTTCCCACGAAAAAGTTACAATTTACATGCATTTTGCCAATATTCAAGATCATTCTCTTTGACTATGACTTAGAATAGTCACAAAACAAAAGCACATATTTCACAATAACTGCTCTAAGCCCAAGGCTAAACATTAGAGAGAGTGTGATGGGGTAAGGGGGAAGGCAGTAGAAATGGAAGACCTTAATTTTGCTTTTAAGAAACATATTTTCGCCCTAAACCAGTTTGGCTCAGTGGATAGAGTGTCGGCCTGTGGACTGAAGGGTCCCAGATTTGATTCTGGTCAAGGGCATGCACCTTGGTTGCGGGCACATCCCCAGTAGGGGGTGTGCAGGAGGCAGCTGATTGATGTTTCTAACTCTCTATCCCTCTCCCTTCCTCTCTGTAAAAAATCAATAAAATATATATTTTTTAAAAAAGAAACCTATTTGCTAATTGAGAAACTAGAAGTGATGAAAAGTAAATAAAATCCCATTTCTGAAGCCACATTCCAAGTGCAGATTGAGGCTTTAGTGCAAACAAGGAGGATGCAAAGGAGAGAGAGAGTTGAGTTTACAAGATAGGGAAGTCTGTGGGAAGAAGTTAGGCAGAGACAAGTCTAAAAAAAAGAGTGGAAAGTAGTTGAAGAGCTAGAAAGGGCTGGAGGGGAGGCAGAGCGATGTGGGCAGTGAGTGGAGATCCTGAGACCACTCAGGCCAGGACTTTCTCTGTCTACCCCGCCGCTCCATATTTCCCCTCCCATATCCCTGTTCCTAGTAGCATTCAGAAACTACCTGGAGAAAATGGTACAAATGTGTATTTGTGTTACACATGTAAATTCTTCAGACCCTTACCTTGAATACAAAAGTCAAAAATGCGTATTTCAAAATTGCTTTTGGTCTTCCTCCTAGATGAAGAAGACTCACAATATAATAATTGGTCTGAGCCTTTGTTTCCTCACCTGTAAAATGGAAATACTGATAATGGAATTGTGAGGATTCATATACTTAATGCATACAAAGAATTGAGTGGAGTGCTCGGCACCTAAAAAGCACTCAATACATGCCTATTGTTAGTATTAAAATTTTGGAGTTTATGCCCAAGAATAGAGATACTTTGAGTAGCCTAATAATGACTTTAGAATGTTGACTTCAACATTCTGCACCATGAATGAAGTGAATGCAAAGGAAGGATAAAGCTCTTACTAACAAAAAGAGGATGTATTAATTTAGCAAGGTTTACGTAATTTTGCATGTGATATCTGGGGAATGAAACTCCATATTTTATTCCCTATCCACCTTCTCCTTGAGTTATAATGAAAATGCTAAAGTTATAACAGGTCCTATGTTGGGTCTGTGATGGGTGACTCTATTCTCTGACAATTGAGCACCTATGAGAGAGTGGGAGAACCTGAAATCTCACTCAAAAGCTCATTCAAAGAACGAACAGATACAAGGGATAACCATGAAATAGTTAACCAACTGAGGGAGTTACCTTTCTAATGAAGGGCAAATGTGATACAAAAATGATAATCCTGGTGCCTGAGAATGTACCTTACCTTACTCCTTAGTTTAGCCTTTGTTTTTTTCTAGACTAATAAAAGGGTAATGTGCTAATTAGACCAGACATCTTCTGGATGTCCTTCTGGACAAAGCCACGGTGGTGGGGGCCAAGGCAGAGGCAGTTAGAGGCAACCAGGCTGACAGGGAAGGGCAGTTAAGGGCAATCAGGCCAGCAGGCAGAGGTGGTTAGGGGCGATCAGGCAGGTAGGCAGGTGAGCGGTTAGGAGCCAGTGGTCCCAGATTGGGATGTCCAGTTGCCAGTTTAGGCCCGATCCCTGCAGGCCTGATCTTCCCTAACTGCTCCCCCCTGCAGGATCGGGCCTAAACCAGCAGTCAGACATCCCCCGAGGGGTCCCATATTGGAGAGGGTGCAGGCTGGGCTGAGGCACCCCTCCCCCCCATGCATGATTTTGTGCACCGGGCCTCTAGTTTTAAATACACACCTTAAAATTTTACATTGTCTGATGCATTTTGAAGAGAATTCACCTAACATTTTGAGATCCAATGGCAGTGTTTTAAAGGCACTAGACATGAGCATAATAAAAACATGTTTCTAAGTGTTTCAGTGTCTTAAGGCCTGGAACTGTGTATCTATTGCTCAAACCTTTACTACTTTGTCTCCTACAAGCACCAGCCCAAGTAGAGAAACTTGAAAGATAGCATTTCAAATAAAATGCCCTCTGTATGTTTACCTCCGTGGGTAATTTGTAACCAATCTGGAAGAGCTGTTTTCTGCCAAATGAAACATTGCAAAATATGATTTTTAAAAGAACAGATTCTAATAAAAACACTAAAGATGTTCTATGAGTCCAAAGAAATTACCTGTAGCCCTTTGAGCTCCATTAATTCCTAAAAGGACAGGTACTTCGTTCTGAAAACAGCTGGCTGGAGTAGAGAAAATAGCAATGCACTGAGAAGCCCAAGAAGGAGGAACTTTTCAAAGCACTCAGCTAAAGGTCTAGCTGCAAGATTGCCTCCTAGCCTGCAAGGTTGTTTAGACAGCACACTTATATTCTTTTAAAGAAAAAAAAACAACACAAATTTGGACCAAGAGGGGTTCCTGCTCCCCGTAATCTAAAGCTGCTTTTAAGGAGAAAGAGTAAATGTATTAGGTGGTTTTCTTTTCTTCATTTTTTTTTTAAAGCCAAGCATGTTTATTTTTCAAAAACTCATGGACATGAGAGGAAAGAGAACTCAGGGAAGCAAGGTTAGGCTCTGGCAGTAGCTTGAACTACGAAGGAGAATTTTTAATGACACCTTTAGAGTCAAATCTGTGTTTTACCAGCTAATGAAAGTAATCACAAACGCTATTGAGTAGTTTCACTTGAGTCAGCAGAGAGGAAAATGGCCATTTTCTAAATCCTCTGCTGTTTCAATTTGGAGGGCAGGAAGTCAGTAATGTTGCAAATGGACAAAAGAGAGAGTAGCATTTCTTAAGCACAGGTCCACAGTCTGCTTATGATCCATGGCTAATTTTAAGCTACCCGTGGCAAAATGAGAAAAATAGAAAATGTTTAGAAAGCCAACTGCACATAACTTAAGAAACCATCACGTATTTCCTACTTTTTTTGATATAAAAATGTCTCATCTCTAGGAAATGTTGGTGAAGGTCAATGATAGTTGTTTCCTCTCCTAAATGTCCTTAATAACACACTTTGCATTTTAAGCTCTAAGCCTATCGTTTATCTTATTTAAACATTTCAAATGCCAGGAACCTTCCAGCATATAATCGAGGCCTTTGACTTATCGTCATTGAGAAGAGCTTACGTTCCCAAGAAATGTGTTTTCTTTTACCTGCATTTGGGATGAAATTGCAGCAACTGTATTTAGATAATATTGTCCGTCCGGCGTGCGTTTTGGGAGGCAGAAATCATTATCTGTGCATGTACAAGCCTAGAATCACGCTGGGACATTTTGACCTTCTGTAGCTTTGAAAAGTTGAGAAGCTTCCTATGGCTACTGAAACCAAGGATGATTTTCTTC
>PVJC01029861.1:0-21597 GCA_004026665.1 Murina feae | reverse complement strand
CTGGGGGCAGGTCCCCAGTGGTCACACACACACACTCATACACACACAAGGTGCCTGGCAGACTGGGGCCATCATAGGACATCCACTGAGGGGTCCCAGACTGTCAGAGGGCACAGGCCGGGCTGAAGGACTCCCTCCACCCCGAGTGCACAAATTTTTGTGCACCGGGCCCCTAGTATATTTTATAAAATAGAAAGTTTTGGTCTGACCTTTTTACTAGCATTTTGACTATGCCATAGATATAGATTTTAAAAATAAAACAATTTATTGCTGCCTATGCTATCATAGTTATTGGGATGCAGTGCCTATCTCTTATCTCCTGAACATTCTTCAGTGATGCTGACATCTATTATGTAGATTTTATAGTTGTCACCTTGATTTTAGCAGACAGAATGGAGGTTTACATATGACAAACAGCATTCATATACTGGACTTAATGATCTATAAATGGTTTGTTGTTTAATATGTACAATGATAGCCTCTGTCCAGTTATGAAACCAGAAAGAAGAAACAAGTTAGGTCATGCACAAGTAGCAAGCACTCATGGCTACTGCCTGGGTGACAGCAAAAGTGAGGGATCATCAATTTTAGCATGCATCCTCATAATAGTTGTGCTATAATGTTTCTTAAAAATGCACAACAATCATTGTGGCGGATAAGGTGCATTGATGATTGATAAATTTAGTGCTCAAACGTTTAAGGAGAAACTGGAAATGTGCCTAGTATCAAATGTCGTTCTAGTAGGCATTTATTAATTACAGAGGGAAACATCTTGACTGTGAAAAAACACCAAAGATAGCACCTGAGCGAACAATGTTAATGTCACCATTAGTAAGATATCGACATCATGAATACTGATATCATGGATTGAGAAGAAATGCATCTAATCATGGATCACAAATCCAAATTGAGGAGCAGTCTATAAAATAACTGGTTGATATTCTCCAGAAGTGTCAAGATCATGTCAAAACAAAGTAAGACTGAGGAACTGTCACAGAAAACTGAAGAGGAAACACAATGAAATTTAATATTAGATCTTGGAGAGGATAATGGAATTGAAATAAGAAAGCAATGGAGAATGGTGAAATTTGAATTAGTAACTTTAGGGGAAGCTGAGTGAAGGGTATACTAGAAGTCTACTATTTTGCAACTTTTCTATATGTCTACAATTACCTTAATTTTAAAAACAATAAAATATGTATTATAGAATTGATGAATTGTATAATTTTGGCCCAGGATGTTAAAGATAGAGGTATTTTATGTCATTTAAGTGTTTTTCTCATACAATAATAATATTTTTTCTTAGAGCATGTCAAAAGTTTTTGTAAATGTGCCATGATTTAAAGTATACATGGCTATACTTGGCAGTCCTAAAATAGGGCTCAATTTAGTGCATATGTATTTTTGCTAGCATTCCATAAAAATCTAGCAATCTTTCACTTTTTTTTCCTGACAGATAACACATTTAGAGCTTATGCTTCTAATACCAGTCAGTACCAAATTTTAATTTTGCTAAGTGGCTACACATTATCATAGTAGTTGATGCAAAAACATTTCCTAAGCCAGTCTAGCGATTGTCAATACAGTCCAGAAGTTCTGGGAAGTTCATACAAAGTGTACAGACCGCTGTTTCAGGAAACAGTTTGTTTTCAGGAGGACTTCAGCATCTATTCCGATATTGCAGATTCGAACTCCATCTGTGTATGGCATAACCTTGGAGAATCGCTGAAGCAGAAACTTCCTTGAAGAGAGAAGAGGGTCCTGCCCCTCACTCAGTCCACCTTCTGGCCTGTGCATAGATACAGGGATGACTTACAGCATCCCACTAGCTTTTTACATTTGTTTTTCTAAGTGCTGAATTTTCCTGGCATTTAATATATGGAAGTAAAGTGTTAGAATATTGTCAGAATGACAATCCTCATGTGAAATCTATCGCTATTTTCCTCATCCTCAATCCAACAAGCAGTCGTTCTAAGCGTGACTAGTCAGATAGTAGTGAGTTTCCTGAGGGGTATATATTGAATTTTATAATTGTAGGGCCAGAGATGATAAAGACCTCAAAGTTCTCTGATTGCCCACTTTAAACGTTGATTTTAGCAATACATTTTTGAGCTTCAATGACAATTAACATGTTCATTGTACATCAGCATCCATCATTGTGATGGTGTATTATTAATGCAATCCCTATTAGGTAGATGGTATTTGTATCCCAATATTATAGATTATGAAGCTTGGGCTTATAAACAATAAACATTTTACCTTAGGTCAGTTGGGCAGTTTCAAATCTAGGAAATCAAAGCTCATATTCTTAGAAAGATATTCTCCAGATTCATCCACATTATCTCAAATGCCAATATTTAATATTTTCTTATGGCTAGGTAGTTTAAGGAAGACCAAAAAGTCAAGAACCTTATGATTTCACTCACAAATGGGATATAAATTGAAAGCAAAATATGAGCATACAAGAAAAACAAATAAAAGGTCATAGACAGATAACAGTATGGTGCTTACCAGAGGCAAGGGGAGTGGGGGAAGAGTAAAGAGGGTCAAATATATGGGACAGAAGGAGATTTTACTCTGGGTGGTGGTGAGCATACAAAGCAACATATAGATGATGTATCATAGAAATATACACTTATGGAATTTTATTAATCAATGTCACCCCCAAAATTTAATAAAAACTAAAAAGATAGACAAGAAAAGCCCATGTTCTTAACCCCTGCACTGTACTATAAACAGGAGTTAAGCATTCAAACATGGATAAAAACAATCATTCAGCTTTTAAAGAATTCAGAGATGAGAGATTAAATCCTATTGTTGCCACAGGGACCAGTTCAAGGAAGTAATGAAGGCTGTGTTTTCTTATTTTTTAAAATATATTTTATTATTGATTTTTTACAGAGAGGAGGGGAGAGGGAAAGAGAGTTAGAAACATCAATCAACTGCCTCCGGCAGACCCCCTACTTGGGAATGTGCCCACAACCAAGGTACATGCCCTTGACTGGAATTGAACCTGGGACCCTAGAGTTCGCAGGCCGACGCTCTATCCTCTGAGCCAAACCGGTTAGGGCTGAAGGCTGTGTTTTCAATGAACTAGAACCTTCATTTCATCCAAAGCCCTGCTATAAACCTCACTCCATGTATCTAGTTATTGCTGCATAGCAAATGATCCAAAATTTATCTTCAAATAATAAGTATTTGTCACTCCCCAAGAATATATGGGTTTGCTGGGATAGTTCTGTTATGATCCAGGCTTTGACTAACCTTGGCTGGCTCATTTATTCTTTGATTTTATGCTGACAGTCATTCTGGGTGGCTTCACTTACAAGTCTTGCTATTGACTATTGGGCTACCTGACCTTATTCCCCTGATGGGCAGGACTCTAATGACGAGGGCAAGGCCTTTTGAGGTTCAGAAAAGACACATGATCATTTCTACCATTTTTATGAGACATGGGCAAGTCATAAGGCAGGTCTAGATTTAAAGGATAAATACATTCCATTTATTGATGGAAAGAGCACTGAAGTCACATTTCAAAGAAGCTATGAAGAATTGGGGATATATTTGTAATCTCTCTCTCTCTCTCTCTCTCTCTCTCTCTCTCTCTCTCTCTCTCTCTCAATGTATCTATCTTCTGCATAAATAATTCTATGATTTTATCACCTGAGACACTCCCTCAATGACTGCATACATTTCCATTTCAAATGTGTCTGTTGACATATATTTTAGAGGTCTCTTGCTTCTGAGAATCCACAAATACTTGTCAGCCTTCTTGGCACAGATGAAACGATTTAATTTGCAGTTGTAACTTTTATGTGAGTAGCTAGAAGATAGGCTCTGGAAGATTGATTTGGTTTCTACTATAGTCTCAGAGTTCACATGTAGCAAGTTCGTAAGTTTGCTGAGAGTGAGAAGGCTTTCAGATTGCCGTATTTAAGATACACTGCACTTCACAGTTAAGGCTCACACTTTCTGTTAGACTTTAGTATGGCTTGTTTGCCTACAAATCAGGAAAGTTTGATATCATCTCCATTCCTCCAGTTTAATCTCTTTTTGGCCTGTCCACCTGCTGAGTTACTAAGTGCACTGTGTTAGTTACACTGCATACAGTAATTCATGTGTTCCTTCCAGCATCACCATTTTTTAATGGAAAAGTAAAGGTTAGAGCAGTTAAATAAATTGTCCAGAACAGAGTTAAGTTTTTAAGCAGACTTTGAACCCAAATCTATTTAACATAATAGTTCATTTTCTAAAAATGAAGTTGTATTTTGGAAATCTTACAATAATTAAACAATTAAAGTCATTTGCAATTCAGTTCAAGAAAGACAATATATAAAATGAGCTCTATCTTACATATTCATAGGTTATTATGATTGAAAGCAATTCTTCACTTGATGAGTAAGATCTAGGCCTCAACTTCTCCAGGCAATTAGTTGACTTGTTATTTTACCTATTTTTTTTAGTCTTTTATTTTTTTTTCTGTATTGTTTACCGCATGTTATATAGGGTGTTAGCATAGTTATTTTTTTAATCTTCTTTCAGGATTGTGCATTTTCTCTCTGTAAACTAAACACTGATTTATGATACTGGTTGAAACATGACATAATAATTATACCTTTATTGAAAAAAGTCTCACTTCTTGGATGATGAGATTCTTGGAAAAGATTATTTTTGTTTTGTTATTTTCTGGTTATTTTGTTCAGTTCAAATATAATGCTACTAAATGGTGGAATATATTTTAGTCATATTTTCCAGATACATGGATTTATAATAACTGTATTTATTATGAATCAGGAATATATGATTCCTGAGACACAAGTCTTATCCACAGAGGTGGTTCATATAGGAGTAGGTGCCTATTAGAGCTTATGTTATTTAGATAAACAAGAATTATAATGGGGTGTTTTAAGAAATGCTTTTTTTAAATCACAGAAGTATTACATATGACAAATAAAAGGAAAATAAGTTCCAGAGATTCAAAATTTAGAAATTATTCCTAATTTTTTGGGACACTTTCATTATTTTTCAAATGGCATGGTGAATATTACACTCTATATAAATGTATATACTAGTTTTTCTACACATAACATAAATGTGTTTTAATATAAATATATTAAAGAAATAAGAAAATCAAGGAACGAAAGAAGATAAGTACATTGTGTAAATATCATTACCAGAATGAAAAATCCTAAACTTTATTTAATCACTTACCAAATTATAATTTATAGAAAACCTACTTTTTAGTCATTGGTACAATTATGGAAATGTAACCCCTATCTGTAGGAAACTCAGGCTGGTAAAATTTCAATTTCATGATAGACTAGGAATAAGAGAAGTAACTATTGTATTCTTTTGGTAATAAAGTGGAAGGAATATTATCTGGAAATTGGTTATTATCAAACAATGAATGAGACTTAGAATTTTCTTTGTGATATCACATAGACACTTTTTTTACATTTAAATATGAGTTATCACTGTATAGTTAAAATAGCTTAATATATATATATGCTAATATATTTAAAATAACCTAATATTTCATTAAAGTCCCAGAGTTTCACAGTTTAGTATTTGCAAAGGAAAGCTTTAACATGCACTGACTTGAAAGTGATCCCTCACACTGGTATGAGATTCACTTCATGCTTTGTTTTGCTCATACTCTCAATAATCAAGGGTTTTCAAGTGTATCCCTTGTTTCCTGTTTGTTTGTTTGTTTGTTTTGTTTTGTTTTTTTAGGCTCGGGCCACACAGATGTTGGAAAAATAGATGCAATCTAAAGGGCACATTTTTTCTTATCTGTTAGAGTCAATACTGTGAATGGGGCATCAGGGAACTATCATTGGTATTCTTTTAATAAAAGGACTCTCTTTTTCTTGGTGAACAATATGAGTCATTATATGACTTCACTAAGGGAGGAGCTCATCCATTTTGCCACCAGACAGGTGTAATAAAACTGAAGGCAACAGAAAAATGGTAGAAATAATATTTATAATAAAGTTGAACAGGAGTCTTACAGATTAAAACATATTCCATCCAAGTGGATTTACTGCTAAGCATACATTTCCGCAAATTTCTTTATCCATAGTGGGAAAATGATCACGATATATACCTCTATGGGTTAGAAGTTGTGGCATAATGTAGGAAACACATTTAAATAATGCTCCTTCTTCCCTCCCTTTCTCTGCCTCTGTTTCTCCCACTTTCATCAATCACCAGGTTGTTGCAGTAGATTGATCATTTTCTAAAATTGAACTATAGACAATGGTCTTTTTAGAATGGTAATCCAACTCATCAAGAAACAAAGAGAGAGGACCCAAATAAAATCTGAAACAAAAGAGGCAAAATAACAACTGACCCCACAGAAATAACTATATTCCAACAAGCTATACAACCTGGACTAAAGGGACATATTTCTAGAAAAATTCAATCTTCCAAAACTCAATCAAGAGGAATCAGAAAGGTTGAATAGGCCCAAAATTACTGATAAAATTAAAGCAGTGAAAAAAAATCCAGCAAAACAAAGGCCCTGGTCCAGATGGTTTCACAGGGGGAGTTTTAACAAATATTCAAACAAGAACTAACAGCTATCCTCCTCAAACTATTCCAAAAAAATCCAGTGGAAGGAACACTTCTTAACTCTTTTTATGAAGCTAGCATCACCCTAATTCCAAAACCAGATAAAGACACTAAAAAGATAGAGAATTACAGGCAAATGTCCCAGATGAACATAGATGCTAAAATCCTCAATGAAATATTAGCAAATGGAATCTAGCAATCTAATCTAATAAACCCTCACTCTGTTACACCTAAGCCATGCCCACCAGCCAAACCATGTCCACCAGCCAATCAGAGTGACAAGATGCAAATTAATCTAGCCAAGATGGCGGCCGGCAGCCAGGGAGCTAGAGCAAACAGCAGACCAGCGATGGAGGAAATTGCCTGCCTAGGCTGGCTGTGGCCTCCACTCAAGGTAACAAAGTGTCAATTATAGAGGCCATGGAGCTGAAACAAACAGGAGGCTTCATTGCCTGCATAGGCAGGCTGTGGCATCCACTCAAGTCAACAAAGTTTCAATTATAGAAGATAAATAAACCCTAGAAACCTGCTTCCAGCCAGCCTCACTGTGACCTTGGGTCAATGGGAGCTGTGGTCAGCCTGCAAACAGCCTTCAGCTCCTCACCCAGGCTGGCCAGGCACCCCAGTAGGGACCCAAACCCTGAAGGGGCTGTGGGCAGCCTGAAAATGGCCCTCAGCCCCTCACCCAGGCTGGCCACACCCTCATGGGGTCAAGGTCCCCACTGAGGGGCTTGGCCAGCCTTCAAACAGCCATCAGCCCCTCACCCAGGCTGGCCAGGCACGCCAGCAGGTGGACATCCCCCCAGGGGTCCCAGACTGCAAGAGGGTACAGGCTGGGCTGAGGGACCCCCCCCCCGAGTGCACAAATTTTTGTGCACCAGGCCCCTAATATATTAAAAAAACCATACACATGACCAAGTGGGATTTCTACCGGGGATGCAAAGTGGTTACAATATTCACAAATCAATAAATGTGATAACATCACATAAACAGATTGGGAGACAAATATCATATGGTCATATCAATTGATGCAGAAAAAGCATTCAACAAAACCCAACACCCTTTTTGGTAAAAACTCTCAGCAAAGTGGGAATAAAGGGGTCATACCTCAACATAATGAAAGCCATATATGACAAACCTACAGCCAACATCATACTCAATGAATGAGCAGAAACTAAAACCAATTCCCCTAGAAGAGGAGCAAGACAGGGATGCCCACATTCATTTTAACAAAAAAATTAAGATACTTAAGAAAAAAACATAATCAAGGAGGTAAAAAACCTGTACTTGGAAAACTATAGGACTTTGAAAAAAGAGATAAACAAGTGGAAGAATATGCTGTGTTCATGGATTGGTAGAATCAACATAATTAAAATGTCCATACTACCCAAAGCAATCTATAGATTCAACTCAATCCCTATTAAAATACCAATGACATATTTCATAGACCTAGAACAAACACTCCAAAGATGTATTTGGAATAAAAAAGACCCTGAATAGATGCAGAAATCTTGAGAAAGAAAAACAAAGTTGGAGGAATCCCAATACCAGATATCAAGTTAGACTATAAAGCCACTGTGCTCAAAACAGCCTGGTATTGGCACAAGAACAGACATATAGATCAATGGAACAGAATAGAGAAATCAGAAATGGATCAAAGCATTGTGTTCAGTTAATATTTGACAAAGGAGGCAAGAGCATACAATGGAGAAAAGGCAGTTACTTCACTAAATGGTGATGGGAAAATTGGATATGTACATGCAAAAAAAAAATGAAACTAGACCACCAACTTACACCATATACAAGAATATACTCAAAATGGATAAAAGACTTAAATGTAAGTTGTGAAACCATAAAAATCCTAGGAGAAACCATGCACTTCAAAATCTCTCATAACAATATGTTTATGGATAGATCAGCTAGGGAATGCAGACTGGTGCAGCCACTAAGGAAAACAGTATGGAGTTTCTTCAAAAAATAAAAAATGGAACTCCCATTTGACCCAGTGATCCTACTTCTAGAAATAAATCCTAAGAAACCTGAAACACAATCCAAAAGAATACATGCACCCTATGTTCATAGCAGCCTAATTTATAATAGCTAAGATTTAGAAATAGCTCAAGTGTCCATCAGTAGAGGAGTGGATAAAAAACCTGTGGTACATCTACATAATGGAATACTATTAAGCAATAAAGAAGAAGGAACTCTTACCTTTTGAGACAGCATGGAGGGACTTGGAGAGTAAGCCAGTCAGAGTATCAAATGATCTCACTCATATGTGGAATCTAATGAAAAAAATAAACTGACAAGCAAAATAAATCCAGAGACATAGAAGCAACAGACTGAGGAATTTCAGAGGGAAGGTGGGTTTGGATAGTGGGGGGTGGGGAGAGATTTAACCAGGGAATTTATATGTATATATGCATAGCCTATGGACAAAAACTATAGTGTGGTGAAGGCCTGGAAGGGGGCAGGTGTGGGAGGAGAGGGTCATTGGGAAAGAAACAAACAAAACATAAAACAAAGGGGACATCTGTAATATTTTCAACAATAAAGATAAATTTTAAAGAATAAAGTGATCATCTGTTAGTACCTATTAATAAAATGCATTTAAAGGTACATAGAAAGGCTATTGGCCCATTATAGTCAAATTTGCAGTAATTTGAATAGAAAGTAAGGTCATTAGATCTATATTTAGCCATTTATCTACATGAAATATTTATTTTGACAAACTTTTCTTGAGCACTTACTATGTACTGTATTCTAAAAATAGAATGATGAATTGGACACAATCCCATTTCTCAAAGTTTTATCACCCTAGGTTCTGGGACCATATGTAGCTATTATACCATGTCAGTACTCCTATAATAGATGTATAATAAAATTATAGAGAGGTTTGCTTCCTGGAAACAGAGATATAACTGAAAACTAATATGATCAGATCTGTGCTTTAGTCCAGAAATTTTAACAAAATGTGGCGGTCAATTTAAAGGGGTTTATTGATTCTGGAGTTAAAGAGATTGGTTAAAGATTTTTTATCTAGTTATAGCAGATCAAGTGAGGATTTTATTGATAGAGGGTGGAAGGAGCACTTACCTCTACAACAAAAGGAAAAATATGGGAATATTTTTATTTTTACTTCTCTGGACACATGAGGGTGTTAACATTTAGCACACACACACACACAATAGTGCTATTAAAAATTAAACTTTGTTATACATCTTATAGCATACCAACTTCTCTTACTGTATAACTTCATATCTAAAGTTTTGAAGGTTTTTAATCTATGACCTTAAATCACAAAGATTTCAAGTATTTTGAAAGTACTTCAGATTGAGTATTTTGATGGTCAAATATTTAGTCTTATGTGTGCTAGTGGATCTTAAACTAAAAACTATGTAAGTATTTTTATTCGATAAAATAATTTTTTAAAAATATATTTCATTTATTTTTTATTGAGAGGAAGGGAGAGGGATAGAGAGTTAGAAACATCGATGAGAGAGAAACATTAATCAGCTGCCTCCTGCACACCTCCTACTGGGGATGTGTCTACAACCAAGGTACATGCCCTTGACCAGAATCGAACCTGAGACCCTTCAGTCCCCAGGCTGACACTCTTATCCACTGAGCCAAAGTGGTTAGGGCTGAATAAAATAATTTTAATGTTGATTTGAATTTCTACAATAAGACTTTTTGTCTAAGATTGAAATTAATGTAAAAGTGTAATTTCATAATATATAAATATTAGGTCTATTAAAAATAATTTCAATAATATTCTTTAAGTAAAAGAGTGGTAACCCAAAACAAATAAATATAATATTAATTTACATTTATTATGTAATTTCACAAATTAAGCAGATACACATTATTGCAATTGCTGAAAAATAAATTTAAATGTGTTAAAAGGATATACAGTGTCTTGCTTCCTCAGATTATTAGACATTTATATTATACTTTATCATAAATGTCTTCTTTTCCTTCATTTTCCAAAACATTCCATATTCATTCACAAAATACTTTGTTTTGGAAAATGAAGAATGGATGCTTTTTTGTGTATTATATAACTTATTTTCCTATTTTAAAAAATTAGGTAATTTGATTAACCATAATTTAATTTCTTTCACTTGGGCCATATAGATGTATCTAGTTCTGTTCTGGTCATAGGACCCCTCAGGCTGTTGAATACATAATTAGGGAACCAACAAGTGTTTATTTGAATGCTATGGAAGCAGCATGGTGTTAGTTACTAAAATACAAGGCATCTATCTATTCTAATAAAAGAGTAATATGCAAACTGACCATCATTCCAACACACCTAAGCCACACCCACCAGCTAAGCCACCCCCCAACCAATCAGAGCAGCTGTAGGCAAATTAACCCAGCCAAGATGGAGGCCAACTGCCACAGAACTAGATCAAACAGGAGGCTTCTGTTGCACCAGGAGTAAACTGTCTGCCTAGGCCAGCTGGGCCTCTCTCTGCTCAAGGCAACATAGTTGCAATTATAGAAGCCACAGAGCTAAAGCAAACAGGAAGCTTCCATTGCACCAGTGATGGAGGAAACTGTCTGCCTATGCCAGCTGGGCCTCTACTAAGGCAACATTGTTTCAATTGTAGAAGCCACAGAGCTGAAGCAAACAGGAGGCTTTGTTAACTGCCTAGGCCTCAGCTTACAGCAACAGTGTTTCAATTATAGAAGATAAACCCCAGAAGCCTGATTTCAGCCAGCCTTGCTGGGACCTTGGGTCAATGGGAGCTGTGGGCAGCCTGAAAACGGCCCTCAGCCCATCACCCAGGCTAGCCAGGTACCCTAGTAGGGATTCGGACCCTGAAGGGACTGTGGGCAGCCTGAAAATGGCCCTCAGCCCATCACCCAGGCTTGCCACACTCCAATGGGGTGGGGGTCCACACTGGGGAGCTTGGCCAGCCTGAAAACAGCCATCAGCCCTTCACCCAGGCTGACCAGGCATGCCAGCAGGTGGACATTCCCTGAGAGGACCCAGACTGTGAGAGGGCACAGGCCGGGCTGAGGGACCTCACAAGTGCACAAATTTTTGTGCACCGGGCCCCTAGTATATATATAAAACCCTTATATACAAATAGATCGAACGGCAGAACAACTGAACAACCAAAAAAATGGTAACTATGACCTGCACTGACCATCAGGGTTGTGTACGGAACATGGGTGTTGGCAGCAGGTGACAGAGTGCAGAACATAGCAGGCATTGGCTGCTGGGGCATGGAGGAACAGGTGGAGCAGGTGAGCAGCAGCATGGTGGAGCAGGGGCACCAGACTAAGGTGGGGCACTGGTTGTGTCATCGTGGCCAGCCTCTGCTGATTACTGAAAATTCTTTGCTCCTGTGCTCTGCAGTCCTGCTGGATGCTTGCACCTGCTGCTGGAACCCAGTGCCCATCCTGATCACTTGGCACCATCAGTGGGTGGGAGTGGTGGCTGCCAGCCCCAATCGCCCCTCAGGGCTTTTCCACCTCGCCCTGCTCCTGAGGGACAATCAGGGCTGACAGCCACCTCTCGCACCCACTACTGGCAATAGCCCCACTTGTACCTATTACCAGTGCCAGCACTACTCGTACTCACAGCCACCACCGGAGCTGCTGCTTGCACCTGCTGCTGGTCCTGATTGCTCGGCTCTGTCAGTGGTGCAAGCAGTGATGCCAGCCCTGATTACTCCTGAGGGCTTCTCCACCTCCCCCTGCTCCTGAAGGGTGATGAGGCAGCAGCCACTGCTCGCACCCGCTGACGGCACCAGCCCCAATCATTCTGTGCCATCAGCGGGTGCAGTCAGAGCATGCAAGCAATGCCGGTGTCAGCAGCACATAGGAGTGGTGGCATTGGGAGTGGGGCTGCGGGCAGACAGGGGACCGGGGGCTGTGACAGGAGGGGCAGGGTGGGGGCGAGGAGGATGGGCCAAGACCCACCCCTGTTCCCACAGCAGCCTCATGGTCCACAGTTCCTTTCAAGGTGCATGAATTCATACACTGGGCTCCTAGTTTTATAACAGTTTGTCCATGTGTTTTGGTTCAAAGAGAGTAGTTTGACTTTACTTGGTTCACTAATTGTTTGTGCTTACTTATTCCAGCATGTATAGTGTGTACCTATTAAGTACCAGGTGACATGCTCAATATTGCCCATATCAAGACGCATCAGGCTGTCTTTGGAACTCAGTAGGAGGGATGTGCAGAGAGAGAACAAGACCCTTTAATAAGTGCTATTATAACACAATGACCCATTTAGGAGAGAGTGCCTAACTTTGTTAAGGAGAACATCTCTATTGGCTTGATTACTTTGATGTTGTAAAAAATGCACTACAGTACCTATAAGAAGCCAGTGTACATGGATACAAGGTCTAGCTGTGAGCATCATTCCAGGAAATGATGCTCAGTGTTGACCCAAAGTCAACATTTTGTAATCATTTGGATTTTTTACAGTTGTTTTAATTGTGAAAC
The DNA here is from genome assembly GCA_004026665.1 of Murina feae. NCBI lineage: Eukaryota > Metazoa > Chordata > Mammalia > Chiroptera > Vespertilionidae > Murina > Murina feae. The sequence goes on along the minus strand of PVJC01029861.1, from coordinate 8,559 downwards.
CAACTATTAAAAAACCCACTTACAATGAGTTATATGTTAATTGAACTAAGTGAATTTCAATTATGGTCTTTAAAAAAAAAGCCCAATAGAGGGAATGTAATCAAAACTCAGACCCTTCAGTTGTCGTGAACAACCTACTACTCAGGAACAGGTCACTGGGACATGAGTGTGAAGGAAGCCTAGTCATAATCTTGTGGCAGCAGAGAGAAGGACACTGTACTAGGAAGTGGCCGATGTCATTATTATCACTGAGCAAGACACATGACCTCCTTATGCCTTGGTTTCTTTCCTTATACAGTTGGCAATATTTTCATTACACTTCCTTATCCAAAATTATATTTTTCTCATTCTACAAAAGAGAACATTCATAAGTTTTCAGAAACTTTGTGATCTGAGAAAAATGTGAAAGGAAATAAAATCTTCTGTAGCGCAATTACCAGTAATAGAAGAAAGCAGGAATGTAGCGTAAAATTAAAAAAAACACCAATAAATAAATATAAACAAATTATTTTTCTTTTTTAAAAAATACATTTTATTGAATTTTCCACAGAGAGGAAGGGAGAGGGATAGAGAGTTAGAAACATGGATGAGATCAGCTACCTCCTGCACGCTCCCTACTGGGGATGTGCCTGCAACCAAGGTAACATGCCCTTGACTGGAATCAAACCCAGGACCCTTCAGTCCACAGGCTGATGCTTTATTCACTGAGCCAAACTGGTTAGGGCACACATTCTTTCTGTTAAATGCTCATCTTCACTGTCATGTGGTACCTTGATTTAACCCTAATAGTTGTGCTACTGATAAATAGACACTGTCTTCTGGCAAAGTTACATAGTATGTTAATTTTTTAAAAGTCATTATTTCTAATGTGTTGCATATAGAGAACAAGTAAATCTATTGTTCAGGAACTATTATTTCAAAAAACAAGAAAACAAACACAGTGTAAACATTAATTTTCTTGATCTGTAATAAAAATTATAAATTGGGACTCCAGATCAATCAGACTAATTTGCCCATCTTCCTCCCATTTTACAGATGGTGATACAGAGGCACTCACATAGTTGCAGGGATAGTTTCATTGCTTTAATAATTGCCTGGATGTTCCTAATGGATTTCTGTGATTTGGAGTCTCTAGCTATTAGTTGTGTCATCGATGACATGAGTGAATTGAATAAAATCATATTTTAGGCTCCTAGCTTTTTTTCTATTGGGATTTACCTAACTATAGTTATATATACAGCTCTAATGATGTAGATTATTGAAAATATATTAGAAGAAAAAATTTGACTCAAACCCTTTGAGTTCTGTTCCCACTGCCTCATGCTAGATGAACTTTGATCTTTTCACCCTGAAATTATAACTATCCGTCTTTTTTAAACTCTCCCTTTCCTTCCTCCCTCCCTTCTGTAACAAACAACCTGAAGTTTTACCTACATAAAGAAAAGCATTCTCTTTCTCTGAAAGTCTTATTTGGCTTAGCAAATGCTCTCCAAGTCCATCCATGCTGTCGCAAATGGTAAGATTCTTTCTTTTTTACAGCTGTGTAGCATCACATTGTGTAGTTGTACCATGGTCTTTTTATCCACTCATCTGATGATGGGCACTTAGGCTGTTGCCAAACCTTAGCTATTGTAACTTGCCCTGCTATGAACATAGGGGTGCATGTACCCTTTCTGATTGGTATTTCTAATTTCTTAGGATATAGTTCTAGAAGTGAAGATAAGTATCACAAGATCTCACTCATATATAGAATTTAATGAACAACATAAAGTGATGAGCAAAAATAGATCCAGAGACATAGAAGCATCAAACAAACTAAACTGTTGAACCTTAGAGGGAAGGCAGGGGAGGGTGGATGGGTGGGAAGAGATCAAACAAAGGACTTGTATGCATGTATGCATAATCCATGGTTTTAGACAAGGCCTGAGGGTTTGGGACAGGGGCAAGTTGAAAAAGGTCAATGGGGAATCAGGGGAACACACGTGATACTTTCAACAATAAAGATTTTTTTTAAAAAAAGAAGAAAAGCATTGTGCTGCTCTTGGATCAGACAATTGTTCCAAACTGTCTCTGTTTGTGTGCAGTATACAATCTAGAAGAGATCATAGCAAACAACTGCACATAAGCCGGTGTTTCAAAAAGAGCCTCTGAGATTACTAATTTTCTCTCCTTTAATTTATCTAACAAATTTTAGGCTAATCTTCCTTTAAAACAAAAAAATGCTTCCTTGCTCTCATGCCTCTGCCTAAAATTTGTTGCCTCCTTGAGTTACTAGTATCTTTAATAAAATTTCAATTCTTCTACCTTACTTTAAAGCTTATATACATTGCCTGTTGTAACTGCATCGCCTGCTCCACCCCCAAAGCATCTTTACTCCAATTAGCCCAGTCTCGTCAGTACTCTGTGGCTTCCTTAATTCTCATTGTCATATTCACTTCTATGCCATACCCCTATTCTTCTTCTCTTAATGAAACATGTGCCATTTGTATAGGTCCAGCTCTTTCTTACCTTTCATTGTAAACTCTTCCAAGACCAATCTCCCTTTTGGCTTCTAACAGCCAAGTCATAGGATCTAATAATTGCCTACTAATGATGAATTTTGTTTCCATCATATGGATCTTGTGTTCTTGGCTTTCTGCCTTTCCCATCCCTTGAGAAACTTACTAGGGCTCACACATGAATAAAACCACAGTATAGAGCTTTGCCTTTTTTTTTTTTTTTTTGCCAAGACTATACTTATGTAAACCAACAAAGTAGGAATTCTTTGTAGACTCACTTGACAGTACAATCATGATTTCTGGAAGTGGATTATGAAAAAAAAAAGGGATTGAGATTTTTGCCTATGTTGTTGGTTTAAAAAAGTAGCTTGATGATTAAATATTTACCTGTGTCTGTGCTATGTGGTATGTTTGTGTTTGAATTTTCCCTCCATAGTTTGGTCCATTAGTTCCAGTTCTCTGGATGCCATTCTTTTCTTGCCAGGAGATGTATATATACCCAAGAAGATAAGTGTGTAACTCATTGTGAACATATGTTAGCCATTTCAGTGTCTTACCTTAAGCACTCAGGTGTAAGTGCAATTTTATATGGATCTCCCATTAAACAGTGAATGGAAGCATTCAGCAAAACACAGGGTTGTTAAACATATGTCCTCAGCAGTCATGTACCATCTATTCCTTAAGTTCATTCTTCCCTTAATATAGGTTGCTGAATTTGCAACTTCTGTCTCAGAGATTTTTATCATACCAGAAAATCTACTGAGAAATATCCCCACTGAGCATTGTTGCTTCATTTAATAACTTCTTTTATTAATTATGGTTCAACCTATAGAGTAGGGATTAAGCTTCTTTGATTCTAAAAAAAAGGAATAGGGAGATACCTGGTAATTAGTGCTCAAAAACATTATTGTATCAGAAAAATATGGGTTTTTTTGTTTTGTTTTGTTTATGTATTGACTATTGTTTGCTTGCATTCTAGAAGTAAATGTAAATGCTTAACTTTTAATCCAGTACCAGTAACATTCCCAGAGCACTCATTGTGGTCACGGTATTGCACCAATCACCAGAAGCAATAGGGATGCAAATGTCATACTTGCTGCTCCTCAGTAAGCACAGTAAGTGGCAGACTTGGGCTGAACAATACAACTGCACTAAATAAAATATGACTCGTATCAAAGATGATGAGTAGCAGAGAAGACCAGGAGAGGAGGCAATTGGTTCTGCTAAAGCCTCCCTCAGTCACCTTTTCATCAAGCCGTCTTGCACTGATGGGGCACATAAATAACAGAAGTGTGCCACAAGTTAACCAGTGAACTCAAAACTGGAATGCCTCCTCTCTCCTAAGAAATACAAAGCTCACTTATTTGTAGGTGGAATGCGTATCACATGTGTGGCTGCACCCCCTGAAGAAACGGTGTATTTCTCCCTTTACCACAAAGACTGGAAAACAGTTTGGAGTCTAAACCCTAAGTTATGACTATATATCATTTTAATCAGAGTAAAAAGGGTAAAGCGGGTCAAATATAGGGTATTAGGAGGAGACGTATGCCCTATGCTATTTGTTGCACTCTTTTTCTCTTTTGACTCAAGGCTTTATTTACATTGCTTAAATGGAGCAGAATATCAAGTTACTTTTTAAGTTTTGATTTAAAAATATGTCTGGATATGCGGAAAGACAGCACAATTGGTTGGGATGTAGCAAAAACCATGGGAATATTAAAAGTAAATTAATTAGGGTAACATCTATATATATAAAAGCCTAAGCGACTGTTACAGTGGAATGACCAGAACAAGTGGTGTCTATGATACACTCAGGGGCAGACACTTAATGCAGGAGCTGCCCCTGGTGGTCAGTGTGCTCCCACAGGGCGAGCTCAGCTCAGCCAGAAGCCAGGTTCATGGCTGACGAGTGTAGCGGCAGTGGCAGGAGCCTTTCCTGCCTCTGTGGCAGCATTAAGGAGCAGCAAGCAGGCAGGCAGTAAGGAGCGAGGGGTCCTGGATTATGAGAGAGTGCAGGCTGGGCTAAGGGACTCCCCCCACCCATCTCCTGTGCACAAATTTAGTGCACTGTGCCTTTAGTTAATAACAATATATAAATTTCAGGTGTACAATTTGTAACACATCATCTGTACATTGCATTGTGTGCTCACAACCAAGTCTGTCTCCTCCTAATACCCTATATTTGACCCGCTTTACCCTCTTCATCCTCCCCACATCCTCTCCTCTCTAATAACCCACCACCATACTGTTATCTGTATCTATGAATTTGTTTTGTTTGTATGTTGCTTTCTGTTTTACATCGCACATCTGAGTAAAACCATATGGTCCTTGTCCTTTTGCATCTGACTGTTTCACATAGATCTATCCATGTTGTAAATGGCAACATTTTGCCATTTTATGGGTGAGTAGTATTTCTTTGTACATGTACATATTCTTGTGGAATGGCTATTATCAATAAGATTAGGGGCCCAGTGCATGAATTCGTGCACTTTGAAAGGAACAGTGGGCCATGAGGCTGCAAGTGGGCATTGTGACAGGTCTCAGCCCATCCTCCACACCCCCGCCTGGCCCCTCCCACTGTGGCCCCGGCTCCCTGTCTGCTGCCAGCCCCACTCCCACTGCCATTGCTCCCATGTGCTGAAATCGCTGGCCCCACTCGCACCCACTGATGGCATGGAGCTATTGGGGCTGGCGCCAGCAATGGATGCAGGCAGGGCCATCACTGAAAACAGGTATGAGAGATGGCTGCTGGCCTTGATCATCCCTCAGGAGCAGGAGGAGGTGGAGAAGCCCTGAGGGACAATTGCAGCTGGCAGACTCCACTTGCACCCGCTAATGGTGCCAATTGGGGCCGGCAGCAGGTGTGAGCTGGACCAATGCCGGCAGCAGGTCCAAGCTGGACCAGTGCCGGCAGCAGATGCAAGTGCTGAATGGGACCGCAGCACACAGGAGCAAAGAATTTTCAGTAACCACCAGAAGCGTGCCCCGATGACAGCGACCAGCACCCCATCTTCATCTAGCGGCCCCACTCACCTGCTCCAGAATCCCGCCATGGCCGATGCCTGCCACCTACTGTCAACATCTGCCATGTTCCATGCGTGCCCCCTGACAGTCAGCGCATGTCATAGTGACCAGTTGTTCAGTTGTTCTGCTGTTCAGTCTATTTGCATATTAGGGTTATATACCATGTTTTCTGGTGTATAAGATTACTTTTTAACCCAGGAAAATCTCAAAAATCTTCTCAAATAACGAGAAGGCTAGTGAGAGAAGTGACCCAACTACCTCCTCTATTTTCTCCCTCTACCATATCAGCAATTTTGTCTCGACTTTTGAGAAGATTTTCCTGGGTTAAAAAGTCATCTTATATGCCAGAAAATACGGTATATGGAATAACAAGAGTTGGAGAGGGTGTGGAGAAAAGGGAACCCTTGTACACAGATGATCAGAAGGGAAATTGGTGCAGCCCTCAAAAAAAATTAACAATAGAGCTACCATATGACCCAGAGACCCCTCTGCTGGGTATATACCCCAAAATTTTGAGAACACTATTCATAAAGAATAATTACCCTTATGTCCATTGCGTCATTATTCACCATAGCAAAAATGTGCAAACCATGAAAATGTTCTTTGACCAATGATGATGTGGCACTTTTTAAATATAGGTTAAAACACCTCTCAGATCAATTTTATAGCTGACTTGGTCAGTTTTATATTTGAAAAAATACACTTAATTACCTGATTTAAGATTACCATTGAGGATCACATACTTCAGGGAATAATAGTTTGAAAAGCTTCAAGTCCTTATGCTCATACCAGTCCCACTTAAGCCTCTCCGTGGTTCCTGCAACTTTTGCTGCTGCGTTGTTCCTTGACCAGAGAGATGGCTTAAGAAACATTTCCTTACACTTGCCTTATGCATTTATTATTAGCGAAATACCTTTTAGTTCATCCCTTAGTCTTCCCTGTAATACCTCAGGCAATTCTTTCAAATCAAAGTGATAAGAGATGCTCTAGAACATCTTTCGATGTTGACTGGTTTTGTTCATAATTTCAACTCACCCACTTACTAGGTAAAAAATATTGAGTAAGTAACTAAGCCTCTTTGTCCTTTAGTCCTCAGTTTTATCGTCTATTACATGGGGGTAATAATGATTTCCTGGAGTCATTGTGAAAAGTAAGTTTACCCATATAAGATGACTGGCACATCACATTCTATAATTATTATTATTGCTATGTCTGTCACCATGAAATTGCACACATTTCTTTGACTCCCTTAATGAATAATGTATTTCCATGAAGATCATTGAAAATCATGTTTCTGTTTTGACTCCAAAACCTGGGAGTGAAATTCTGAGACAACTTGAGTAACTTATATAGTGCTTGAAGTGATTTAGTTTGGGATTCCTGGGAGATTTAGGTCACAAAAGCCATATAAAGAAGCCATATAAAGACACTTTATGTTATAGGTTTGATAATTCAATAGTTGCCTTTTTGGGCTACTCTGATTTATTAGTCAATGGTTATATACATTTTAATATGAAGCTAATTTTGTTAACTTTTTGTGCCTTTTAAAAATTAGATTTATGTTCCTAGCTGATTTGGCTCAGTGGATAGAGTGTCGGCTTTCGGAATGAAGCGCCTCAGTTTCAATTCCAGTCAAGGGCACATGCTCAAGTTATGGGCTCCATATCCAGTAGGGGGTGTGAAACCAATGATTCTTTCACATTGATGTTTCTCTCTCTCCCTCTCCCTTCCTCTCTGAAATCAATAAAACATGTTTTTTAATTAGATTTATGGAAAAATATATCCATTAAAAAATAAGATTGGGAGGTATTTATGAAGTAGCCACCGATGACTTTTGTTGGTCTAAGAAGTAGACTTAATGTAAAAATTTTCATAATTGTTATCAGATTATGAATCACAGTATTCATTACTAGTCAGTGTAAATCAATTTATTTATTTTCTCTCTTGCTGATAGTTTTGAGTGAAAGTATAAAATGTTTTGTTGGATTACTTTTTTTCATAGTGATCTACAGTAGAGGGATGGAAAAAAGCTACTATTACTTCAAATATTTAGGTTTTCCACGTCACTATTCTTAATCTATACATTGTGAAGGATGGCGCCATCAGGAACTGTTTGATGGAAGTCTCTGTATTGGCAGAGCTATGCTCTCCCAGATGAAAAACCCTGCACAGAGTGACTGCTATGCATCCCTGTTCATCTGGCTTCCACCCTTTCTGAGAACCTTAAGAATTCCAATGGTTTTTCATGTGGTAGCAACAACATTTGGGACAAGGGAAAGTATCATGTGCCAAACATTGTGTAGTAGACACTTTATCTACTTTATAGGTTGGATAATTCAACAAATAAAAAAAATGTTGAAAGAGCCTAGTTATTTGACTAATATTTATAGGCCAGAACCAAAAACTCTAAAACATAGTATTTTTTAAAACATCTTTATTGTTAAAAGTATTATGTATGTCCCTATCCCCCCCACCATTGTCCTCTTTTAGCCCAGCCCTGTCCCCCACCCCAGGCCTCCACCATATCATTGTCTTTGCCCATGGGATATACACATGTGCATACAAATTCTTTGGTTAATCTCTTCCCACCCACCCACCCACCCACCACTGCCTTCCCTCTGAGATTCAACAGTCTGTCTCAGGCTTCTATGTCTCTGGATGTATTTTGTTCATCAGTTTATTTTATTCATTAGACTCCACCTATAAGTGAGATCATGTGATACTTGTCTTTCTCTGACTGGCTTCTTTCTTTCTTTTTTAATCCTTACCTGGTCCCATTGATTTTTAGAGAGAGTGGAAGAGAGAGGGAAAGACAGAGAGAAATATTGATGTGAGAGAGAGAAACACGTCGATTGGTTGCCTCCTGCACACACCCTGACCAGGACCCGGCCGGGAAGGAGCCTGCAACCGAGGTACATGGTTTTGAACGTAATTGAACTCAGGACCCTTAGGTCTGCAGGCTGATGCTCTATCCACTGAGCAAAATCAGTTTGGGCTCTGGCTGGCTTATTTTGTTTAGCATAAAATTCTCCAGGTC
>PVJC01029860.1:0-21587 GCA_004026665.1 Murina feae | reverse complement strand
GCAGCAGGGGACGGGTGAGTGGGAAAGAGTTGGCGGCCTGCTTGGTGGCTTCCCAGGTCCCTTCCGGGGATCAGGGAGCAGGAAAAGGCTGGCCTGACCACAAGGCAGGATTTTCCCTGCTTTCTGGTGGCTGGAGGAAGATGGGCAGTAGGCAAGCTTGGGAGGCAGGCCGCACCCAGCCCTGGCCACGCTCAAAAAAGAGAACAACATGCTGGGGAGGGCAAGAGTCTGAGAGATCAACATAGAGGGGGTGCCTGCTCGAAGCCTCCACGGTGTGCCTGGGGCAGGCCCCCAGCAGGTAGACACACACAGGAGGACTGCTCCGAGCCTCAGATGCGGCTGGGGGCAGGTCCCCAGTGGTGACACACACACACACAAAAGGCGCCTGGCAGACTGGGGCCATCATAGGATATCCACTGAGGGGTCCCAGACTGTGAGAGGGCACAGGCCAGGCTGAGGGACTCCCTCCACCCCGAGTGCACAAATTTTGTGCACCAGGCCCCTAGTATTTAATAATAATCAAATAATAATTCCTAAAATTAAGAATACTAATTTTTATAAATTTAGATTTTTAACATTGAAGAAGTCATTGATGACATTAATAAAAGTATTAGCATTAAGAAAATTTAAGTCCTCAACTTATTTGAGCATGAGCCATTGATACAGATTCCTTGAAGTAGAGCTTTTAAATGGGAAAATTATAAAATATAGATACATTTAAAGACCTAATTTAGATTTGATATTTTGTGCTCTCCATCACCAGTTTTCAAGCATTAAACTTGAGCTTAAAACATCTAATTTCTAGATCAGTGATTTTTCAGCTGATATGCCAAGACACCCTGGTGTGTTGCAAGAATTTTTAAAACATGCCATGTCTGATTGTTTAGTCAGGGGAATTAGCCTCTTTTCTTTTAGGTTGTCAAATTAAAAAATGACAACAGCCAGCACAACAATAGTTGTCTGATGTGAATGAAGCAAAATTATACCTAATTTTTATCAGATTGGCAAAATATATAACATATTTTTTTGGTAGGCTGCAGAATTTTAGTAATTAGTTTATGTGTACCATGAGATGAAACAGATTGGAAGTCGTTGTTCTAGATAAATAAGTTCAATGTGTTTTTGAAAATATGCATTAAATGAAGCAGCAGTGCTATAGACTTTGAGAAGAATAAAGCCTCCTGCAAAGAAATAAAGATACCTGGTATTATGTCAGAAAAATAATTTCTTTATCTTTTAAATTAACTAATATTCCTACTCATTTATAAATTAAGGTTAGCCCAATGTCACATTCAAGCTTTTTGTGTGAAATTCATTTAAATATGCTAAAGAAATATGGAAGAAAATACTCAGCTCCTATGTTCAGAAAGCCAAGGCTTAAAAGCTAATAGATTTTCACCAAATATCTAGTGTATAGTCTTAGTTCTTTTTCATTACATTCCTACTATGATAAATAATTCAATTTTGTTCATAAAAATAAAATATAAACTTATTTAGTATCAAAGTTCTTGGTTTAATTTTTGGCTTTACTATGAAGAAGATTTAGAATTTAGTTTTCAGAGTTCTTATGACTATGTTACAGATGGAGAATAAAATGTAGGTAAGTGGACATTTTGTGTATATTAAAAAAAAAGCACAGTGTGCATATGCAAAATATTCTAACTTGAGTACAAATTTTCCCAAATTCATGATAATAGCCCACATACCATCTTGAGAAATATTTGAAAACGTAAGTTCTGTATAAATGTTTGCTACATGAATTATAGTAGTGAATACACTTTACAATATACTTAGTATCCATATTTTTTTCAACAATGAAGTTGTACTCAGGAGTTTTAAAGCAAGGGGAAGGAAAGAAAATAAAATAATATCTTGTCTATATGTATCTGCCATGGTAGGATTACAGTTCATCAAAACCTTGTGTTGTTTATTATTTCCTATCATTTCTTTCTTTGCAGGAGTGTTGTGGTGCCTGTAAAGAAGCCACCTCCAGGTAGTTTAGCTGTAACCACTGTGGGAGCCACTGCAGCTGGAAGTGGGCTGCCAACAGGCAGTACTTCTAATATATTTGCTGCTACTGGAGCTACACCAAAAAGTATGATTAATACAACAGGTATCGTCCTTATATATTTTTGTGATATCTCATCTTTTTCTTTTTGTTTTCTGTATCTTCATTTTTGTGTTTATTTGATATTAAAAATAAAATACCCTGATCACTTAAGGTTATCTTAATCTTTAAAAAGGTTCTACCTTATGTTACTGCCTTTCAGAATTTGTAATTTTAGGGTATATTTTTTCATGGTCATTTGAGAGGACACTTAGTGATTGTGGTTTTGAGTCTTCTAAAACATAGTACTACTTACTTTCAGAGTGAAATCAGATTGCTGAAAGGTATTTGGGGAGCAAAACCAATGGTCATTTGAACACTGAAGTTTAATATGTAAAAAAGTAGTACATTTTATCAAGAATAACAAGGTGTACTAAATATGTTAGTGACAGAAACTAGATTTTATGATTTTTTACTGGTTGAATCCTAATCTATATTTTTTTGCTTACTCCTCTAAGGGAAGGCAGAGCACCACTAATAACCTTGATGATATGTAAGATCTTCAACTTGATAAAAAAAATGCATGTGACTAAGAACCATTGTATCACATTGAATTAGTCTATATACCTAGATTACAATTGTATCCAATTCATTGTCCAACATTTTTCTAATGATTCAAGGAACAGAGAATTCCAAATCATTGCAGATTTTAAAAGCCTGCCTAAAATAGCCTTTAAAACTTTTTTTTGGTAAATTTCCAGAAATGTTCCTATTGATTAATAGCTAAATAAATCCTTACACAAATCTTTGTGATTCCATTTTAGGTATTTATACAGCGCAAGATGATCCCTGACTTTTCTTCCCTGATTATAGTAGCCTTCTCTTCTCCAAACTGTATAGCCTTGAACTTTTCCATCTATTATCATTACTTAGATTATTACTTTCATAGCTCTTTGTGCTTTCTGTATCTATGTTTTTTATCATACTACCAGAGTGACATGTCATGAGCAACACGTTTTTGGGGTTATAGTAAGTAGAATGTACTCTGATATTTATATGAACAAATAAACATCATTGATGGCATTGTGCTAAAGAATATAACATCTTTGATTTACCTGTATTGTAAATAAATACATTTGGCTTTTCTGAAGACTTTATATAAAACTTCTGTTTTCTGTTTACAATCTTACACTTTATATTCATTTTTCTTTCTAGATATAGGAATACAAATGTATTTATTTTACCAAAATATATACCAGAAAATGTGTTAAGGTATTTAACATATGCCAGTGTGCCAAGGTAGTAGGGAAAAATCTGCATTTGGTATTTATTGAATAAGTCCTTATTTTTAAAATATAGGTAAATGAAAAATTAAATCAGCTTTTTATCTTTATATGAAACAAGTTATTGTGTTCTAATGTCTATTTTATGAATTAAGAGATATAGGAAGTGATGGTAACAAGAGGTCAGATAGTATGAAGTACATAATATTATAGTGAAAAATAAAATCCTATATAATAAAACCCTAATATGCAAATCAACTGAACAGCAAAACGACCAGTCACTATGATGCATAGTGACCACCAGGGGGCAGATGCTCAATGCAGGAGCCCCTGGTGGTCAGTGAGCTCCCACAGGGGGAGTGCCACTCAGCCAGAAGCTGAGCTCACAGCTGGCAAGTGCAGTGGCAGTGGTAGGACTCTCTCCCACCTCCGCTACAGCCAGGCGGTAAGGAGCGAAGGGTCCTGGACTGCGAGAGCTCTGGACTGCAAGAGGGATGTTGGACATCCCCTGAGGGGTCTTAGACTGTGAGAGAGCGCAGGCTGGGCTAAAGGACCCTTCCTTCCCCCCAACCCCCCCCCCCCCAGCACCAGGACTCTAGTGTAAGTAATAAACTCCCTCCTTACAGGTTTTGTTGCCTTACAAAATGTGTACACACATTTTGTGGGCCAGCTTCTAAATGGGACCTGTTATCCAGTTTATATGAGGTGTCCCAAAAAATGTATACACACTTTGAATGATTATAAAGTCAGTGTTTATTAATATACAGTTCATTTTCAGAATTTAAAAGAATCTACAGAAATGAATAAAATTTTTTTGTCAATGCCTGCTTTCAAACTGATGAACATTCTAGTCCAGGAATTGCTGATAAAGTAATAGACTCGCAAAGTAATGGAAATATCAAGAATAATTTCTTTCAGTATTTGTGTGCCCGTAATTCATCGACTATTGCTGGTTTTGTTCTGTAAAATTTATCTTTTATGTATCCATATAAAAAAATGTCTAATGGCACTTGGGGATAAATTTTCTTTGTTCAAAGCTTAGTCTGACTTTACCCATTATTTCAAATCTGTTAAATGTGAAAAGGAAAGAAAATTAAGTGAATTATCAGCTGCTGAAGTATGTATACATTTTTTGGGGATAGCCTATATTTTGGTACAGAGATGCTTTATGTTTTAAGAGTGGAAATCCCAGGAAGCAGTCCTGTTTTGTGAGAATTAATAGAAGATAAAATAATATTTAGGAACACTAGATGTCTCTCAACTCCACAACTATTTCATATACTTATGAATTATAGAAAAGTCTTTTCTAAAATGGCATGTTCATATCATTGAGAAATCATTTTAAAATCAGGTATAGTTATACTCATTATAGCCCTTTTTATATAATCATTCTATCAAAGTAAACATTTAGTGTTCTAGTGCCACAAATTTATACTCAGACACTTTATTATTAATTATATCTTAGATGATGGAAACTAAAAATATTACAGCATAGCCATAAAACAGATAAACTTTCCACATTTAACTTTGCATGGTTTTTTCAGTCCCATTTTATCTAAAATTATTTTCATTTGTTGATGTCTTTTATTTAGATCCTATTTGTAATATGTAGTTTTGTTAGGTTAATATAAGTAAATCAACTGGGATTTAATGCAACAGACTAACTATAATTATAAATAGTTATTAGTGTACTAATAGCCAATGATTTTTTAATTTTTAAATTCTGTTTTGAAATTTAGATGAGTAATTATTTAAAATCAGATAGCAATAATGTAATGAAAATTATTTTGTTAAATGAATTTGTGTCTAAGGTTAAAAATTATTATTTTGGAAACAGGTGCAGTGGATTCAGGGTCCTCGTCCTCTTCCTCCTCTTCTAGTTTTGTGAATGGTGCTACCAGCAAAAACCTTCCAGCTGTACAAACTGTTGCTCCAATGCCAGAAGACTCGGCTGAAAACATGAGGTATATATTACAATTTGTTTGGTGTTTTACTCATTTTACTCCCTCCCTGCCCTTTCAAACATAGTGAAACAGTGCACAATGAACACAAAGATATAGCTAAGAATTTTTGAGAATGGTATTATGTATTGTGACTACATTTCATAATTGCATTGTTTTAATGCTTTTACCTAGTTATTCAAAAATCTGTTATCATATTTCAGGATCCAGAGATCTTGAATACTTTTCAGACATTGACTGTACTGAATATATAATTCATTGTCATATAGCATGTTACAATATCCAATTAAATAAAAAACATACACAAATGATAAAATTGGGCATCTTTGGGATGATGAAGAAAAGTTTAAATAGAGACTTTCAAAATAAACTTTTAAATTATAGGTTAACATATATAATTGGAACTTGAATAACCGAACACTTTTTTATTGTGATTAATAGGTAAAAATATTTTTAGCTCTGGCCAGTGTGGCTCAGTTAGTTGGGTGTCATCCCATGCACTGAGAGGTTGCCTGTTAGATTCCAAGACAGGGCACATTCCTAGAATGTGGGCTCAGTCCCTGGCAGGAGGCAGCCAATCAATGTCTCCCTCTCACATAGATGTTTCTCTTCCTCCCCCTTCCTCTCTCTCTAAAAATCTTAATTTAAAAAAATATTAAATTGATTGGTCAACATGAACATATGGCTTTCTATGTTACAAGATCTTGTATTGCACCATATTTCTACCACCCAGAATCAAATCTTCTCCTGTCACCTTATATTAGGACCCATTTGTTTTAGTAGCATATCAAAGAGCATTCCTAGAAGAGACTGGCCACATTCTTGGAGTTAAATTGCATACACAATTTAACTTGTGCATGCACACACACATGCACACACATGCACACACATGCACACACATGCACACACACATAGATACAAGTATGTATTCATATTTTTAATTCAAGTATTACACAAACACAGAATGTAAAAGCTCAATGAACAAATGAACAGTCATGTTACCATCACCAAAATCCAAAAGTAGAATGTTCTTAGTATCCCAGTAGTCCAACATTGTGCTCCTTTTCTTGACACTATTCTTGCTCCCCTTCAGATTCACTACACTGACTTTTTAGGTTAGTTTTATATTTTTTGAATTTTATATAAATGGGATTGTACAGTATGTATTCTTTTGTCTCTGGCTTCTTTTGTTCTACATTATGTTTATGAGATTCATCCATGTTATATATATAGCAAAAGTTTGTTTATTTTTATTCCTTTGTGGGAATAAAATTACAAAATATTAGAATTTATTAATATATCTCACTGATGATAGTCATTGGAATTTTCTAGTTTGGGGCTATTACAAATAATGCTATGTTTTACATAGCAGTGCTGCTTGTACATTACTCTTAGTTTGATTTCACATTTGTATGTATACCTTTTGGGTAAATAACATGGAATAATATTTCTGATTCATAGTGTTTATGCAAGTTCATTTGTATTAAATAAGGCCACTTGGTTTTCTAAAGTGGCTATGTAAATTTACTCAGCAACAGCATATGAGAGTGCATATTTCTTCATATCTTTAACAATGCTTAGTATTATCAATCTTATATTTGCGCCATTTTGGTAGAAGTACAATGGTGTTCTATTGTATTTTTAGTTTGCATTTTCCTGATGATTAATGAAGTTGAGCACTTTCTTATATATTTATTGGTCTTTCATTTTCCTCTTTTGTAATTTACCTATTGAAATCTTTTTTTGATTTAAAAAAATGCAGTTACTTATCTTCTTTTTATTTTAAAGTTTCTTTATGCATTTTTTAATTGACCCCTTTGATGATTATGGTATCTGTCAATCTGTCTATCTATAATCTATTTATCTAATCTCCTGTTTTGTGGCTTTTCTTATTATCTATATGATCTGTTTTGATCAATGGAAATTGTAAATTTTAATGAAACAGTTTATCTAGTTTTATTTGTTAGTGCTTTTTCTACTGTAGGTGATATCTTTGCCTACATTTTTTGTACCTTACCTTCTTGCTTTTTATACTTAGATGTATCTTTCATCTGGAATTAAGTTTTGTGAATTTAATGAGAATAGGATTAATATGGATGTCAAGATGATGTAGCACCATTTATATGAAAAAAAAAGCTCTTCTTTCCTCCAGGCTCTGCCACTTTTGTCATAAATCAAGTATCCCAATATACTAGAATCTTGTTTAGCAATCAGTTGCACCACATTTGTCTGTTTGTCTATCCTTGTGCCATAATGCCATATTTATAGTGTTTAATTAACATGAATATCTTGCATGGCTGGTGTGGCTCAGCAGTTAAGCATCCAGGAACCAAGAGGTCACCAGTTCAATTCCCGGTCAGGGTACATGCCCCGTTTGCAGGCTCAACCCCCAGTGTAGGGGTGTGCAGGATAATGTCCCTCTCTCATCAGTGTTTTTCTCTCTCTCTATCCCTCTCTCCCTTACTGTCTTTCTAAATATCAATAAAAAACATATTTAAAAAATAATATGAATATCTTGTTGAGTAAAGGTCTTTCCAACCTTGTCCTTTTTGTTCAAGAAAGTTTAAACTATTCTTGATTCTTTGCAGTTGTTTAGATTTTAGAATTAATTTGCTAGTATACAAGTTAAAAACAATTTGTTGTGGTTTTGGCAAGGAATTTATAGATCTATTGTATTTGGAGTTATACTGCATCTATAAATCTCCCTCAAGATTGTGACTTCCAAACTATAAATATCTTATATAGCCCTTTAATTTCTCTAATTTTCTTAATTTTTTTTTCATTAACAATGTTTACTCTTCCAAATCATATGTTTCTTACTTGAGTTATTCTGAGAATTTCAGTATTTTGTATTTGTATATTTTCATGTATTTAGTTTTCAAATAAACTTTACTGAGACCATTTACTTATATTGTTTAAGTGCAATTATGTTTGATTTTGGTAGGCATTAGAATACTACATGACATAATGCAGTCAAAGTGATAGAGCTAGTAATTTTCTGGTTCACCACTACTTTGGGGGAAATTCTAGAGAGTCCCACCTTGAATCATGGGATTTTTCTATGCGCTTCCTCCCTTTTTGTCCCTGAACTTCTTTTTCCCCATAAGTGTGTTAAAATTTTTGTCCAACTACTAAGACTTTGAACTGCTTCTTTCAAAAACATGTCTATATGATAAAAGTGGCCCAAATGCCAAAATCACTTCGTTAGGGTTTCTTCTTTTTTAGGATCATGGTCAAATAAAGGGTCACTATCTTTATTCTCCATTACCCTCAATAGGTGATTTTGTTTTGGTTTGGTTTTTGTCCAGCTCTCATAGTTGTTCTAAACAGGAGGATCAGACTATGAAAGATGGGACTCCATAGGCCTAACCAATGGACACAGACAATGGGGGTGAGTGCATGAGTAGGGGGGGGTGTAACATGGGGATAAGGACACATATGTACTAACTTAATCAATAAAAAAATTTTTAAAAAAGAAAGATGGGACTCCGAATTATTTTTATATTGCTAGTCTATTTTTTTTTAAATTAGATTAGGGGGATCAGGCAGGCAGGCAGGCAGGCAGAGTGGTTAGGGAAGGCAGGCAGGTTAGCAGTTAAGAACCAGAGGTCCTGGATTGTGAGAGTCCCCAAGAACTCCATATTAGAGAGGGTGCAGGACGGACTGAGGGACTCCCCCTCCCCCTGTTTATGAATTCCGTGCACTGGGCCCCTAGTCTATAATTATAAAACTATAATATGCTAATTAGACCACTATCTTCCAAATGTCATTCCAGATGTCCTTCTGGATGAAGCCACAGTGGCAGAGCCAAAGGCAGAGGTGGTTAGGGTCAATCAGGCAGGCAGGCAAGCGATTAGGGTCAATCAGGCAGGCAGGCGAGTGGTTAGGGGTGATCAGGCAGGTGAGTGTTTAGGGGTGATCAGGCAGACAGGCAAGCAGTTAGGGGCGATCAGGCAAGCAGGCAAGCGATTATGGGTGATCAGGCAGGCAGGCAAAGGGGTTAAGAGCAATGAGGCAGGCAGGCAGTTGAGTGTTTAAGAGCCAGTGGTCCCGGATTGCGAGAGGGTGCAGGCTGGGCTGAGGGACCCCCCCCCCCTCCCTGAGCACAAATTTTGTGCACCAAGTCTCTAGTCCTATATAATAAAAGGGTAATATGCAAATTGACCCTAATGATGGGAACAACCGGGAATGACCAGTCACTATGACACACACTGACCACCAAGGGGCAGACACTCAATGCAGAAACTGCCCCCTGGTGGTCTATGTGCTCCCACAGGGGAAGCTCCGCTCAGCCACAAGCCAGGCTCATGGCTGCGAGCAAAGCGGAGGTGTTGCGAGTCACCCCCACCTCTATGGCAGCGCTAAAGCTGTCCAACTGCAGAGAGCAAGCCTGAACTGGTAGTTGGACATCCCCCAAGGGGTCCCGGACTGCGAGAGGGCACAGGCATGGCTAAGGGACTCCCCCAAATGCACGAATTTTCATGCACAGGACCTGTATACTAATAAAAATGTAATATGCTAATTAGACTGGACATATTCCGGACATCCTTCTGGATGTCCTCCCAGACAAAGCCATGATGGTGGGGGCCAAGGCAGAGGCAGTTAGAGGCAATCCAGCCAGCAGGGGGAGCAGTTAGGGATGATCAGGCCAGCTGGGGAGGGCAGTTAGGAGTGATCAGGTTGGTAGGGAAGGGCAGTTAGGGATGGTCAAGCCAGCAGGGGAGGACAGTTAGGGGCAATCAGGTAGACATACAGAGTGGTTAGAGGAGATCAGGCAGGCAGGCAGGTGAGTGGTTAGGAGCCAGCAGTTCTGGATTTCAAGAGGACAATTGGACATCCCCTGAGGGGTCCTGGATTGGAGAGGGTGCAGGCTGGACTAAGGGACACCCCCACCCTATGCATAAATTTTGTGCACTGGGCCTCTAGTATTTAATAATAGGGTGAGAGTGACATTCTTGTCTTGTTCCTGATCTTAGATGAAAAGCTTTCAGTTTTTCACCACTGAGCATGATGTTAGCTGTGAGTGTGTCATATTGAAGTAAGTTCCTGTATAACCACTTTTGAACAGGTTTTTTTTATTCCAATCATTAAAGGATGTTGAATTTTGTCAAATGATTTTTCTGCATCTATTAAGATGATCATATGATTTTTATACTTGGTTATGTTTATACAGTGAATCATATTATTTGGTGAATATTGACCTTCCCTTGTATCTTTGATATACATCTCATTTGATCCTGGTGTATATATTTTTTAATATAGTGCTGAATTTAACTTGTTAGTATCTTGTTGAAGATTTTTACATATCTGTTCATCAGAGATATTGACTCTTAATTTTCTTTATTTGTGGTATTCTTATCTAGTTTTGGTATCAGGGTTTGGTATCTGGTTTCTGATGATTATTTGGGAAGTTTTTCTTCATCACCAATTTTTTTGAATAGTTTGAGGACAGGTATTAATTTGTCTTCAAATGTCTGGTAGAATTCCCATATGAATCTGTTGGGTTTTGAGCTTATATTTTTCAGTTATTTTTTATTACTGTTTCAATTTATTGCAAGTAATCAGTTTGCTCAGATTCTCTGTTTCTTCCTGCTTTAGTCTTGGAATGATGTATATTTCTAGAAATTTATCTATTTCTTCTAGATTGTCAAATTTATTGACTTATAATTATCCATAGTATTCTTTAACTATCTTTTATATTTCTGTGGTGTCAGTTGTAATTTCTTCTATTACATTTCTAATTTTATTTATTTGGGCCCTTTTTCTTTTTCTTGATGTGAATTGTTAATTTTATTTATTCTTTCAAAGAATCAGCTCTTAGTTTCAATGATTTTTTTCTAATGCTTTTTGAATTTCTATTTCATTTTTTTACTCTGATACATATTATCTCTTTACCTCTACTTACTTTGGGTTTTGTTTGTGTTTTATTTTTTTTTCTGTTCCTTTTGGGTACATAAATATTTACAATTTTTATATCCTCTTCTTGGATTGACTCCTTTATTATTATATAACTAGAAGCCCATTGCAGGAAGATTCCTGTAAGAATAGGGCTTCCTGAGCTGGAGCAAAGCAGAGAAGGGAGCAAAGCACTTTGCTCCCTCTGGTCTCTGTCACCTCGGCTCCCTCCCTTCTCCTCTACCTCGCTTCCTCCCTTCTCCACCGTCTCCGCTGCCTCGGCTCTGTTCCCTTCTCTGCCCCTTGGCTTCCTTCTATGCTATCTTCAGTCTTCAGTCTTCACTCCATGCCTGTGTTTGCAAATTAACTGCCATCTTTGTTGGTTTAATTTGCATATTGCTCTGATTGGCTGGTGGGCGTAGCGGAGAGACACCAATTTACATGTTACTCTTTTATAGGTGTAGATATCCTTTTTGTTTCTTTTTTAGATTCTTTGTTTTAAAATCTGTTTTGTCTGATATGAGTATTGCTACCTCATCTTTCTTTTCATTTCTATTTGCATGGACTATCTTTATCCATCCCTTCACTTTCAGTCTGTTTGTGTCTTTTGATCTAAAGTGAGTCTTTTTAAGTAACCTGTAGATTGATTTTTTTAAAAATCCTTGTTGACACCCTATATCTTTTTATTGGAGCATTTAATTTCTTTACATTTAGACTAATTTTTATTGATTTCAGAAAGAAAGGGGGAGAGAGAGAGAGAGAGAGAGAGAGAGAGAGAGAGAGAGAGAGAGAGAGAAGCGGGGGAGGGAGAGGAGAGAGAGAGAAACAGCAATGATGAGACAGAATGATGAGCCATTGATTAGCTGCCTCCTATATGCCCTACACTATGGAACAAGCCCATAACCCGGGCATATACCCTGACTGAGAATTGAACCGTGACCTCCTGGTTCATAGGTTGACACTCAACTGCTGAGCCATGCTGGCTGGGCTAGAGTAATTATTGATAAGTTTGTGCTTATTGCCATTTTGTTAATTGACAATGTGTTATTGTTGTTCTCTGTTCCTTTGTTCTTCTATTTGAATTTAGTGATTTTCTTTAGTGTTTTGATTAGGTTCCTTTATTTTTCTGTATTTTTGGTAAGTTTTGGTTTGTGTTTACCATGAAGTTCATACATATCAATCTATATTTACAGCAGTCTATTTGAAGCTGGTTAATTGGTTAATTTCAAATATTTTTTCCACCACTCTTTATGTTTTTGACATCATGTTTCATATATCTTTGTTTTGTGTATTCCTGACTGTTTATTGTAGTTATGTTAGAGGCAGCCTAAAGACCCCAGAAAATGTGTTATCCTCCCTGAGTTGGAGGTAAAGGACTGTCCCTAATCTCAAAAGCCTTGATCCTTGTCTTCACATATAAATGCATTTATATGAGAGACCTTGATTGCGTATGATTAAGCCAATTTTATTAAAACAATTAAAGCATGCACCTTTGTTAAAGAAGCAAGGCAAGCAAACCTATACATCTGGCTTATGAAGCAGAGACAGGCCCTTAACTAATCTGAAGAGGGAGTTGGGTGGCAGTCCAAAGATAGGTCTCAAAATTCCTCTGCTGAATATTTTGGTACAGATTAATTCTCAAGGTGCCCTTTTACTTTGCTGTGTCCTTCCCAGAATTCATGAGAAGCGCCTGGCAATTTTATCTGGCCACGTCTTGTGACTACTGGCTTTTTTGCTTAGAGAGTAAAACTCCCCCCCCCTTTTTTTTTCCTTTCCCTGTTCCCCTCCTTTCCTGCATTCTCTAGTTAGGAGGCTTTTAACCTTTTGCACCCAAGTGTTCTTGGCTGGGGAAGATAATAGCTTGTTATTTTTAAGCTGGTTGCAAATTGCCCACACTCTTGGGCCTTGTTTTAACTTTTCTTGTTTCTCTTTCTCTGTTCCACTTGCCCTGGAATTGTCCTGGCTCCTTACAGCCCAGTAACACTTAATAGTTAGTTTTGCTACTTTTTCTTTTGACATTCATAATATCTTTTTTACAGTAAGTGATTGATTCTTTTGTTTGTGGTTAAGGCCTTTTCTGCATGAACAAAGCATTATAATATTTATTGTAAAGCAAGTATAATGGTGGTGAACTCCTTTAGTTTTCATCTGTCTGAAAAACTCTATTTCTCCTTCAGTTCTAAAAGATAACCTTTCTTTTAGCACTTTAAACATTTGCTATCACTCCCTCTGGCCTGTAAAGTTGCTGATGAGAAATCAGCTGGTAGCCTGACGGGCCTTCCCTTGTATATGACTTGTTTCCTTCTTGTAGTTTTCAAGATTGTATTTTATCTTTAACTTTTGCCATATTACTAAAAAATATTTTTGTACATTTTTATTGATTTCAGAGAGAAAGAGAGAGGGAGAAAGAAACATCAGTGATGAGAGAGGATCATTGATTGGCTGCCTCCTGCATGCCCCCTATTGAGGATCAAGCCCACAACCTGGGCATGTGCCCTGACTGGGAATCAAACTGTGATCTCGTTTCATAGTGATGCTCAACCACTGAGCAACACTGCCTGGGCTAACTTTTGCTATATTAATTATATATGTCTTTGTGTAGGTCTCTGGTTTCATCTATGTGCTTTTTGAACGTGAATGTCTATTTCCTACCTCAGATTAAGTATGTTTTCAGCCATTATTTCTTCAAATACACTTTCTGCTGGATGGTTTGTCAGGCCAGTTGTAGTTGGTGAAATTGTGTGTATTGCTTGGTGTGCCACCTGGTCAGAAGAAGTTGGTTCCAGGTGGAGCAGCCTACGTCTGAGAGTGCTCCCTTGCCCTTTTTGATCCAGGTTGGCTCGCCTCCTGTGCACAAACTATGCCTTATTGCTTTAAGTGTTTGCTTCCTGAGCCAGGTCTAGGCAGGATTGCTCTGAGTGCACTCTTTGCAGTACCCTACTGGTTCCTCACTTTCTCTGAATGGGGCAGTTCTGTGTGTGCACATCATCATACTTTGCTAGCTCCGCACCCTTGCCAGGTAGGCAACCTCATGTGTGCTCACATCAGTGCCCCACTATCTCTGCACAAGGCATCCATGTCTGTGGGTACCACACACTATGTTATTTCCTCACTTTGTAAGGATGGGGCAACCCCTGTGCATACATTGCTGCATTTTGCTTGTTCTGCACCATTTGTGGGCAGGACAGCCCCATGTGTGAGTGGTGTAGTGCCCTACTATTTCCGTACTTTCTCTGAAAAGGGAAGATCTGTGTGTGGATACCACAGCAGTTTGCTAACTCCACACTCACTTCAGGAGGGGGAATCATGTGTGCACATGCAGCTTATTGGCTGCACACAGCAGTGCCCTTCTGTACCAGCTGGATCAGTCTCTATATTGCAGAACCCCTTGTTCAGGAGCTATGGTACCCTCCTATTCTTGTTAGATCTAGTTCTGAGAGAGGAGGCTGGGTACATGCTACAGTAGTCCTGCAGGTCAGCCAGAGAACTGGATAGAGCCTCCACCCACTATCCAAATGCAGGGGAAATGTAAACAGTGGTGCTCACTAGTTCCTCTGGTCTGGATAGTTTCTTCACCTCCCAGTTAGCTCCTGTGGCTCCCCAATCTTCTCTATACAGTCTTTCTCTCTTGTTTGCTGTGCAGAAGTTGTTCAGTTGTCTCACAGTTGGAATTGCTCTAAATATAGATGCACATTCATTGTGTTCTTGGGAGGAGGGTGAGTACTATCCTCCTACTTTGTTATTCTGGACCTGCCTTCTTGTGCTGACATTTTTATGAAATAGATTTTATTTCATTGTCTTCTGGCCTGCATAGTTTCTAATGAGAATATCATTCTTTCCATCGTTCCTTTTTATAATTTGTCTTTACTTTCTGATAGCTTTCTTGATGTTGCACTCTATATTTGGGCTTCAACAGTTTATTATGACAAATCTATGTTATTAATTAATTTTATTCTGCTTGTTTTTGTGTGTGTGTGATTTTTGAATTAACAGTATAAGGGCCTTATCATTTTTGGAAAATTCTCATTGATTATCTCTTCGCATTTTTTTTCTGCTATATCTTCTCTTTCCTTGTATTAGTTTTTTACTGCTATCATAAAAATTTGCCACACATTTTGCAGCTTAAAGCAACACCCATTTATTATGCAGTGTTCTGTTGCTTAAAATTAAAACAGAGGTAACACTGGGCTAAAATTCTGATTTTTGTGTTCCTTATTGCATTCCTTGTTTGAGGTTGTAGAAGTTAATCAGGTTCATTTAGGTTGTTGGCAGAATTCAGTTTCACACAACTAAAGGTCTTACGATTGTAATTCTTTGTTGACTGTCAGTCTGCAGTGGCCCTTAGCTCCTAGGGTCTCTTTTCCAGTCCTCACATTCAGAACCAGTGACAATGTATCACATTCTTTTCATACTTGGGATCTCTCTGACTTCCCTTGCTGATACACTTTTCTGTTTTCCTCCACTGTCATAACTCTCTAACTCCACCCATAGAGTTTTGTGCTTTTTAGGGTTCCTGTGATTAGATTGTGCCTACCTACATAATACCCGATAATCTCCCTATCTTAATTTATATAATCTGATTTTCATTTGCAAAGTCCCTTTCACCAATTATCATAGCCTATTCACAAGTTCCAGGGTTTATAGTTTGGTCATCTTTGGGCAACCATTATTTAGCATAGCACATTTCCCTCTGGGATTTGAATAAAATTAATATAAGTCTATTTTATACTGTTCCGTAGCTTTTGCATACACTTGCTCTCTACCTCTCCCTGTCTCATTATATATGCATATATTTTCCTCTTTTAAAAAAAATTTTTTTATTCTTGACAGTATTATAGATGTCCCCCATCTGCCTGTCTCCCCCCTCCCCTCCTCACCTTATCCCCCTCTACTTAGCCCCTGCTCTACCCCAGGCCTTCACCACACTATTATTTGTGTCCATGGGGTATGAATTCTGGTATATGTATACTAGAGGCTCAGGGCATGAAATTTGTGGACTGGGGTGGTGTCCCTCAGCCTGGCCTGTGCCCTCTCACAGTCCAGGAGCTCCACTATCGATCACCCCAAAGAGGTAGGCCCCACCCACCAGGCCAGGGCTACTCAGTGGTTCACAGCAAAGAGGTAAGCCCTGCCCACCTGGCCAGGGCTCTGTGATGGATCCCCCCCCCCACAGAGGGGGGATCCACCTACTTGCTTCAGCCCATGAAGTGACTGTGGAGACCCCCCCCTCGATTGATTGATTACCTCACCAGCCGGTGGCCTGGGTCTCCGTCTGCAGGGCAATCACACCCCATAGAGGGAGGCCCTGCCCACCCACTGCAGCGCTGGTTAGTGGCCTGATCCTCCCTCTTTGGGCAATCATGGAGCCTCCCCGATTGATCAATCGCTCCTCCAGCCAGTGGCCTGGGCCTCCCTCTGCAGGGCAATCATGGGGTGCTGGCGGGCCCGACCAATCACATCTCACCTGCCTTGGCTGGCCTGGCACCAGGGATGCCATAGCATGGTCGTCTGGAAGGTCATCCAGAAGGACGTCTGGAAGGTCGTTCAGCTGCCCACTCTAATTAGCATATTACGCTTTTATTATTATAGATAAGTTCTTTGGTTAATCTCTATTTGTTTTAATGTGTGCTTTTTAATTGATTTTAGAGAGAGGAAGAGAGAGAGATAGAAACATCGATGAAAGAGAAACATCAATCCACTGCCTCTTCAGTTCTCCTACTGAGGATCAAGTGGACAGCCTGGGCATGTGCCCGGCAGGGAATCAAATCAGGGACCTCTTGGTCCATAGGTTGACATTCAACCACTGAAGCACACTGGTCGGGTTAATCTTTATTTGTTTTAATATGTCTTTTTTATTGGACTATTTTCTAATTCACTGATTTGTTTCCTTGGTGCCATGAAGTCTACTCATAAGTCCATTGAAGACATTATTGTCTTTTTAAGTGTATTTTTAATTGGTAGCATGGTGTCTTTTTTACAGTTTCTTACTTTGTGCTGAAATTCCCCATCTGTTTATGCAAGTTGACTATCTTTTCAACTATTAATCAACTCTTAAAATGTTAATTGTAGTTATTTTAAATTCTTTGATAGTTCCAAAATCTGGTTTATCTGTAGTCTGATTCTGTTGGTTTGTGATTCTGACTACATTGATTATTCTTCTTTGTATGCTTTACATTTTTTGGATGACAAATGGACATTATATATGGGACAGTAGTGACTGACATTCATAATATTTATGCTGGCAATGGGCCCAACTCGTGTTTAGCTAGGCCTTTAATAATGAGATTTAAGACATTCTATTCAGAAGATGAGGGAGGTTTGTGTTTTCTTGTTTTAGTTACTCTCAGTGCTTTTAATTCCCCTACCTTTTCCTTGTGTTAATCTAGGGGCTGGTTTGTCAGAATGTTTTACTCGGTGCTCCTATTTTACCTTCACCTTCAGGCTTTCCTTTGATCCTATACTTCAAAGAAGCTGTCTATGCTATGGCTGCTTCTGCAACAGTATCCTTCTATTATTTGTTATTGGATACTTGCAAGCCTAGTGTTTTGGGGGACATAAGCTTGTTTTTTGTTCTTCTGGTTCAGGCTTCTTTTTAGGCAGGTGCTGCTCTGAGTCTTGGAAATAGGTCTTTCCCACTCTTCCTGCCGATTCCCAAGTAGTTGGAGAATATCTAAATATCAGAACTCAAGATAAAATCCTACCCCTTCCCAGAGCAGAGGGTTTTTTCTGTTTTTGTTCTCCAGCTGCACTGTTTTCTTCTGTAACCTGAATGTGAAAGGCTTTGTACCCTTTTCTAAGATGTAAAAGAGTTTGTTTCATAGAGGATCCAGAGAAGGTGGGGGTCTAAGTTGGGCATTGTGTCTTTTCTGCAGCAATTACTGCTCCCCTCCCTTCTCCTGCAGCCCTGAAGGAAGTTCCTCAGTCTCCCATGCTATTCTGGGCCTCATCATGAGTAATGGTGAGGCCTATGTGGAAGAGCCTGCAAATGACTGCAAACTTAGTATCTGCCCCTCTGAAGGTTTTATTCTCTCACATTAGCTCACATTTGGAGTTCAGCAATTTATTAAAAGCTTTATCTGTTTCCTTTTTTTTTCTTCATCTCTTTCTTACCAGCTTATATGCTACCCAGTATTTCTTCTTCCTGTGCTCTGCCCCAAGGAAACAAGCTCTTGTAATCTCTCTCGTCTCCTTGGAGGCTCCTTCAGATTTCAAGGCTAGTTGTTTGGCCTGCAACCTCAGCTCTCTTACATTTCTGTAGAGTATCTGGCTTTCTCTTATAATTAATGTGTGAGTGACCCTTTACAGCTTCCTACAAGCAAAATGGAATTCTCTATTTCTCTTTAAAACTTCATATTCCTAATCAATGACTTTCCAATTTGTATTTTCAAAAAATATTATGTGAACCAAGAACTATACTAAAAAACACTCATTAACTGCCTGCTACCTCAGGTCACAAATTTGTAGATAGAGCATTGAATACAGGTGATTTATTGGGGAATGTTTTTTTTTAAATAAATATGTGTGTGTGTGTGTGTTTTATTGATTTCAGAGAGAGGAGAGGGAGAGGGAGATGGAAACATCAATAGTGAGAGAGAATCATTAATTGGCTGTCCCCTGCATGTCCCCAATGGGAATCAAGCCTGCAACCCAGGCGTGTGCTCTGATCAGGAATCGGACTATGACTTCCTGGTTCATGGGTCAGTGCTCAACCATTGCACCACATTGGATGGGTGTGGGGAATGTTCTTGGATCACACCACCTATAATGAAGTGGGAAGAGAGGATTGATCAGAAAGAAAAGTGATGCTATTATAAGGGAAACCCCAGGCCATTCCATAGAAAAGCTCTGAAAGTGGATTGGCTCAGAGAGATGTCCTCAAATGAATCAAAGGACCTAGCATTTTTGATCTCCTAAATGACTAGTGTTTGAATGCAGATTACTCCTGTTCCTGATGAGGGGACATAACTTTGGGTAACAGAGGTTCTTTCTGGGGAGGAATTCAGCTGTGAGCCATAACCCAATAATCCTCCTTTGAATTTTCCAGAAAATGAGCATCTCTATTTTAAAGGGGGTTTTTGATGATCCTTTATAGTATCTACTACATTGACATTTTTTTATATTACAATATTTTAGTAGGAAAAGTTTTAGTTTTTCAAATTTTATATAACTTATTTAAAACACAGCCTTCTTTATATTACTAAGTTTGTTGTTTTGTCTCAGTTAAATCACATGTATTCTTTTCTTTATCCCCTCTATGCCCTCACTTCCTTCCCACCAACTCCCCCCACCGCAATAACCACACTGTTGTCCATCTCCACGAGTTCTCTTTTCTTTTCTCTTTTCTTTTCTTTTCTTTTCTTTTCTTTTCTTTTCTTTTCTTTTCTTTTCTTTTCTTTTCTCTTCTTCTTTCCTTTTTTGCTTAAATTGACATATATTCTTGACCTTATGTTTTTATTTCATTACAGTTAATTTTTACTCATTTTATTTCCTAGTTGACTAGAAAGAAGAGATTTTTTTCCATTTCAGTTTCTCATTTTCTTTCTTTGTATAAAACATGCAATTAGCAGTTTTCAAAAATGTGCTCCAAATAAGCTTTTATAATTAGCTAAAGACATCCCAGCATTACATTTCTTGAAACCTGAAAAATGCGTATTTTAAATTTAATTTATAGTTTGCCATATAAAAGAACAAACTCCCATACTGAGAATTCTAGTTAAGCTTAATTTCTTAGTCTTTTGTAATTTTATCTACTTCTTAACGAGTACATCATACACTGGAAAAATATATATGATTCTGTTAAGAAAGAATGAGGAGAAATGTCAGTTTTTACTTTAAGACCATGGGGAAATAAAATAAGCAAGATATTCTTTAGCTTCATGTTTTGCCTATTGGCTGAAAAAAGTTATAGTTTAAAGAAATTATTTATCAGTAGGATCTAGTGTCACAGATTTGATATGTAGAATGCACTTTATTCATCTGCTATCTAATATGTCTGTGTTTCATACTAGAAGTTTAGTGAACTATGAACAAAATATTTAAAGTCACTGTTTTTCCATTACTATCTATAATATACTAGAGGCCCAGTGCATGAAATTTGTGCACGGGGGCGGGGAGGAGGAGGTCCCTACAGCCCAGCCTGCACCCTCTCTAATCTGGGACCCCTCAGGGGATGTCCAACTGCCGGTTTAGGCCTGATCCCCGGGATCAGACATCCCTAAACCAGCAGTT
Organism: Murina feae; assembly: GCA_004026665.1. Classification (NCBI taxonomy): domain Eukaryota; kingdom Metazoa; phylum Chordata; class Mammalia; order Chiroptera; family Vespertilionidae; genus Murina; species Murina feae. The sequence goes on along the minus strand of PVJC01029860.1, from coordinate 1,173 downwards.
GGACATCCCTCTCATAATTCTGGACCATTGGCTCCTAATCGCTTACCTGCCTGCCTGCCTACCTGCCCCTAACTGCCCCTCCCCCCCAACTGGCCTGATAGTGCCTCACTGCCTCTGTATACTGGCCTGATTGCTCCTAACTGCCCCTGTTGCTGGCCTGATCGCCCCTAACTGCCCCTCCCTGCTGTCCTGTTTGCCCCAACTTCCCATCCTGCTGGCCTGGTTGCCCCCAACTGCCTCCCCTCCAACCAGCCTGGTTGCCCCACACAGCCTGCTGTTCAGCTGTTTGGTCGTCCTTCACTAACCACCCTGCTGATCTGGCCATAGGCAGCCATCTTGTGAGGGTGTGAGGGTTAATTTACATATTACCTCTTTATTGTATGGGATAACTGATTAATAATTTAACTTTAAAGTATATGGTTTTGCTATCATTAATATTCTCCTAATCTTTTCTTTGCATCATTCTTACTTAGACAAATCAGTTCACTTACCTCTGCCTGCATTCCCTAAATTACACAGGAGAATTTGATTAATAAAATCTGTGGATTTCAGGAAAATAATATTTTTTTCATATCTGAGCCATATCTTTTAGGTACATTGCTTAAGGGTACATGATTACTCATTTTCATTCTAGATTATATTTTTACTAGGGGCCCGGTGCACAAAAATTTGTGCACTCGGGGTGGAGGGACTCCCTCAGCCCGGCCTGTGCCCTCTCACAATCTGGGACCCCTCAGTGGATGTCCTATTATGGCCCCAGTCTGCCAGGCGCCTTGTGTGTGTATGTGTGTGTGTGTGTCACCACTGGGGAGCTGCCCCCAGCCGCATCTGAGGCTCGGAGCAGTCCTCCTGTGTGTGTCTACCTGCTGGGGGCCTGTCCCCAGGCACACCATCAAGGCTTGGAGCAGGCACCCCCTCTACGTTGATCTCTCAGACTCTTGCCCTCCCTTGCATGTTGTTCTCTTTTTTGAGCTGTGGCCAGGGCTGGGTGCTGCCTGCCTCCCAAGCTTGCCTACTGCCCATCTTCCTCCAGCCACCAGAAAGCAGGGAAAACCCTGCCTCGTGGTCAGGCCAGCCTTTTCCTGCTCCCTGATCCTCGGAAGGGACCTGGGAAGCCGCCAAGCAGGCCGCCAACTCTTTCCCACTCACCCGTCCCCTGCTACCTTCCTTTCC
>PVJC01029859.1:0-21578 GCA_004026665.1 Murina feae | reverse complement strand
TCCCGGAGAAATGGTTAATTTTAATATTATGCTTTTATTAGTTAAGATATTTTTTAGTGAAAGCTGTGCTTTTATTTATCTCTTAAAACTTCTCAAACATACCTGTTTTTAAGTCTACTAGACTTTTACAGAAAATTATTTTTTTTTAATTTTGTTGCCTACTTTTCTTAACATTAGAATTCTTCATATATTTTGGAATTTTGATTTGTAGCCTCATTTTGAATGGATGGCAGTGATGGCTTCTTCTTCTTGATTGCTTAATTTTCCTTCATTGCCCTCTCTATGAAATCCTTATCCCTAATCTTGCATTTTTTAAAAAATTGCCTCTTCTCCCTGAGAACCAGCTCTCTCTTCTCTTGGCTTCTCCAGCAAGGATTCTAGAACCAGGTCATAGAGTATGTTTCATTAATTTTATGTTTTAAAATATTTCAGATTGGGATACATCTATAATTCATGGTAAACTCATAATTTTAGTTGGCAATATCATTTTCTTAGTAGTATGTAAAATAATAATATACCTTATAATTGTTGGCATCTTAGATTTGTGAAATAGGTAATATAATTTCAGACCATCTGTCCTGCAGTGAAATAGATGTTAATTTATTACCTGAGCCAGTAGGTACCGATGTTCCGCTGCCAAGGCTGTGTTTGTGTTCTCCTGACTTGCTATAAAAGTAGCTAATACCCGAGGTCATCTGTTAGCATTTTTCTTCCTGAGTAGTCCCTCCCCACCCCACCCAATCCAGCCTCAGGAGTTCTCTCTCCCATTACTCTGCAGGAATGAAACTTCCCACAGCTCCTGGAGCAGGTCCATGCCTTTTACCCCACCTCTTGCTTACTTCACACCCATTTTTGGCTCATGATATTGTTATCTGAGTTTTGAACTTGGCCTTATTTATCAGTCATAGTTTCTGGATGGTTTTAAAAAATTGATCATTGCTGCAGGTATGCTATAAAATTAGAACTTACTGTGTAATCTTTATGTAAGGTTCTTTGAAACTTGAAGCAACTTTTTTTTTTTTTTAGTCAGATTTCACAGTTGGACCTTGCACCCTGTTGTGATTGAGGCTACGTTCCTAATTCTCAGGATTCACATTTTTATTCCTTTATTTTTAAAAGATATTTTAATTGATTTCAGACAGAGGAAGGGAGAGGGGGAGATAGAAACATTGATGAGAGAGAAGCATCAATCAGCCGTCTCTTGCATGCACTTTACTAAGGATTAAGCCTGCAACTTGGGCATATGCCCTGATCGGGAATTGAACCTGCAACTTCTTGGTGCATAGGTAAATTGATGCTCAGCCACTAAGCCACATGGGCCAGGCTATTCCTTTTACTTTTTTAAAAGAAATTTTACTTTTCGTGATTTCAGAAGTCACAGATGAATATTATAAAACAATTTGAAAATGAAAGTAACCCATATGTTTTAATTAGATATATTACTCTTAGCATCTTGTTGTCTTTATTAATATTTAACATAAATCTTTTTAAAATTAAAATTAGGGTCATACAATAATCCTGTTTCATAACTATCTTTTTAATTTAACTATAATTGATATACAATATTAGCAATATTAGTTTTCTGTGTACATAATAGTGATTTGTCATTTTTATAGCTTACACTGTGATCACCCCACTAATTCTATTGATTTTCTGTCAGGATTCACATTTTCAGATGTCTCTATAAAATTTTTTAAGTTTATTTTTAAGTATAGTTGACATACAATCTATAATAATCTTCTATAATAATAAAAACATAATATGCTAATTAGACCAGACAGCCAGACAACCTTCTGGACAAAACCAGAACTGTGAGGATTATATAAATTTCAGGTGTATAGCATAGTGATTAGATATGTATATACTGTACCAAGGAGTCACCTTGATAAGTCTAGTATCCATTTGGTACCATATGTAGTTATTACAGCATTATTGACTATTACAATTCTTCTTAAAAAGTCATCTAACTTTTAAAATTTCCTGCTTTAGACACATTTGTTTTGCGATCATATCATTCTTTACTTGTATATGTAAACTACAACAATGATTATAACAGTGATCATTCTTACGTGCTTCTTTTTTCTAAGTAGGATAAAGAACTTAAAGCAATTGGAGAATAGGTTCTCAGTGAGGTGATTACAGCTAAAAATGAAGTATATATTTTAGATGTTAAGATATTGTCACTTCTTAATTTGTATCTTTGTAGTAGTCATTATCTTAACTATATGTATGAACTTTTTCTTTTTTTTACTATTTAGTGATCTTATAATTTCTTTAATCACAAACAATGTGGGTATAATACAAGTTTTTTCCCTTGGTTCTTAATATCATATGTGGCTTGGACCTTTGAGATTTATTCTCTTTAATTAAACAAGAGACACTTGTCCATCTTTAAGCTTTGATTCTACTTAAAATAAAATACATTTTACACGATTTTTGGTACTCAGACACATACATACACAACATATATGCACACATGCATTTGTACAAAATTCAAACAAAAATATCACAAACAATATTTAACATTTGTAATGTTTTAAAAATGTTTTTAAACGTGTGCTTGTCTTTATTCAGTTCTAGGTGATTCATTTCATTCAGTAAAACAAAATATTGATTGTAAATCAATAATCTGATTCTGGACTCACTAATGAGTTACTGTGTAGAAAACAGTTTCTATTGTATATATGATAATTTATATCTAAGTTAATCAGTGTGCTTTATCTTTTTAATTGTATTGCTGGCACAGGAAACATTCAAACATATTGAAAGTATGGTTGACTCTTGAACAATACAGGTTTGAACTGTGTGGTCCACTTATACACAGATTTTTTTCAATAAATATTTTATTTTCTCTAACCTACTTTATTAATCTATTAATATAACATAAAATATGTGTCAATCAACTGTTTTATGTTGTTGGTAAGGCCTCTGGTCAATAGTAAGCTATTAGTAGTTAAGTTTAGGGGAGCCAAAAGTTATACATGGATTTTTGACTATGTGGGGGTCAGTGCCCTTTACCCACATGTTCAGGCTTAATGGGTTCATCTCACCTAAGGACAAGATAAATTTTCTGGTTTCTCTGAAAATGCTAGATAATATGATTGCACAGGAGAACAAAGGCATTACGTATTTATCCCCTTTTACAGAAGGTAGCATAAATGTATTTGATCTGAAATAAGAGATTTAGAATTTTTTAAAAACTCTTTAAAAATCAAAACAATGAAAAGCAAGTGCTGCACTGTCATCATAAACTATAATCTGGTTTAAGTGGATCTCAAAGAGTAAATATGGCTAACAGGGGTGATGACTGCTATCAAAGATACAGATAAATTCAGTAACTGAATTTCAGGAAATAACACATGTCAAAGATGAAAAACGAAAGCCATGGTTAAAGCGTGGTTGTTACACAATTATTAGATGATTAATTTAAGAAACGCACACTTCTTTGTCAGGAGACCACATGACTATTTTAAAATATTGCCCCTTTATTAGACATTATTGTTTGAGCTCTGGGGAAGAAGGAGAAGGCCTGCATCTATGATGTTCTTCTGTGTGAAAAAAAGATGGACTTTTCTAAGGGCCTACCAGTACATCCTTTGCCCTGCCCTGTACACCAGGTACTCATTTCAAGATTCTATTTTGTAGCCAACTTTGTTTTATAGTGTCATGTTCCTGGTGAAGATGCTTTCCAAACACAGGCATCAGATGAAGGCCATGCCTGTGGAGGGTGGGGTGGGATGGGGGAGATAGTATATCAGAGCACTCCAACCAGCCAGTCTTTTCACAAGTTCATTTGGCCTGGGCTCTTCTCTTCACTGGCTGATGAGGTCAATTGGTGGCTTGAATTATACCTACAGCAGTCCCCCCTTACCCATGGTTTCACATTCTGTGGTTTTAGTTACACACTGACAACCATGGTCCAAGAATATTAAGTGAAAAATTCCTGAAGTAAACATTTTATAAGTTTTAAATAGTATGCCCTTCTGAGTATCATGATGAAATCTCATGCAGTCCTGCTTCATCCTGCCCAGGATGTGAATCATGCCTTTGCCCACCCATTAGTCACTTAGTAGCTATCTGGGTTATCAGATCAAGTGTCACAGTATCACAGTGTTTGTATAAATGTGACCCTTATTTTACTTAATAATGGCCCCAAAGCACGAAATTAGTGATGCTGGCAACTTGGATATGCCAAAGAGAAGCCATGAAATGTTTCTTGTAAGTGAAAAGGTATGTATTTATCAGAAAAACCCCCACATAATATATATAGGGTTCGGTACTATATGAAGTTTCAGGCATCCAGTGGGGATCATATTTTCTGTGGATAAGGGGGTGGGGGGACGACGACTACTATATATATAAATCATGAAAGTTTCCATATAAAGTATTAGTTTAACATATGTTCTTGCATTGATAGTGGCCAAAATAGGTGAAATTACTGCAGTTACTAGGTACGGTTATTATATAAACACTGGTGGTAGTGGTAGCAGTGATAATGATAATGGTGGCTAGAATGTGTGTGTGTGTGTGTGTGTGTGTGTATATATATACATACCCTTTTATATGCACTGAATGTCATGTAAGAGCCACAACCTCAGCCATCTTGTGACATTTGGCCTTTTTTAAATATAAGAAGCTGTGTGTGATGGTTTATTATATGTGTTAACTTGGCTAGGTCATAGTCCAGTGTCTGGTCAAACACCATTCTAGGTGCTGCTGCTGTGGAGGTATTTTTTTTAATGAGCTTCACATTTAAATTCATAGACTTTGAGTAAAGCAGATTACCCTCCATGATATGGGTGGGCTACATTCAGTCACTTGAAGGTCTCCAGAAAAAAGACTGCGGCCTCCTGAGGAGGAAGGAATCCCACTTCCATGCTGTCTTCTGTTCTCAAGCTTGCCACATGGACTCTTCCCAGGGTCTCCAGACTGCAGGCTGGCCCTGTATATTTTGGACTTGCCAGCCCACACAATTGTGTGATCCAGTTTCTCGAAATAAATATTTCTCTATCCACAAGCACAAATGCACATTCTGTTGGTTCTGTTTCACTGAAGAACCTTAACAAATACACTGACACAGTCTCTTGCTCTCCTAGTTCTCAGTTTCAGAACCACTGTTCTTAGCCAATGGAGAAACGTTTCTACCACACATTAACGGTTCTATTTACATTTGAATCTTATTTATTCTCCCCTTTCCCTTCCCCTATGGCCTGTCCTGTCAAAAAAAGATGCTAGTAAGAAGAAACTCGAGCTTTAAAAAGGAGCTCCACCTTCACTGTAGAGTTACAAGTTGATTGCGGTAGACCCTTTCTCAGTTTCTAGGGATGAAGTGCTCACATACCACAGATGATGGCCTTTCCTCCTGGGGCATAACTGCTAATTGATAAATACTTCTCTCCACGGAATGCTCCTTGTTTTACCTTCTCTTCGTTGTTGCCATTCCTCTTGTTCTTGAGGCTAATGGGCAGGGCTGCCAAAGACCCTCTCTGTCAAAGAGCTCAATACTTAGTATGTGGCCACAAAGAGATGGTAGTCATGCCAGATGACAGGTTATACTTGCTTACAAGGCAAACAGACTTACAAGGTCTGATGGTGAAATGCGAATTGTCACCATGAAGAAAAGTTTATTTTTCATTTCCGTCTGAAACACAGATAACTTAAACAAAATTTAATGTCTTGTTATTTTAGATAATGTTCTGCTTTTGAAGGTTTTGACTGTTCTTAAAAATGTAATGGGTACAAGTGCTTACAGAATTCTGATGAATAAACAAGGCCATTTCTCCTTAAATAAACATAGTTGTGATCTTTGATTTGCATGTAGTTTCACTAATCAAAGAATGGGCAGATTTTTCATTGGATGAAACTGAAGTATTCAGTTTATTATTATTATTTTAGTATAGATACGCAGAAGGGGAGTTAACTGACTGCATCACATGGGCCAAGAGTTATAATCCTTGGTGCTAGTGAAGTTGTCACACTGTCACACTAACTCCTACCTGGTTTCCCTGCCTCTACTGCTGCCCCCCATTCAGCTTGCCCTCCATGTAGCAGCCAGAGTGATCTTCTTAAGCACTTACCAGTCATGTCACTCCCAGAATCAAAGCCCATGTCTTTAAGCCCTCTGTGATCTGACTCTTCGTGGCATGCAAGAGCACGTGTGCCCACACGTCCACTCGGCTTCAGCCTCACCAGCCTTCTTGCTATTCTTCGAAGGTTCCAGCCTGCATCTCATGGCTTTTGCTTATGTTACTCCTACTACCTAGAATGCACTTCCCCTAGATAACCCTCCTTATATATCCTTCTCTTTGAGGCCTTTCTTAACCATCCCATTTAACCTGATAATACTCCTATTCCCAGCGTTTACTATCCTCTTTTCTGCTACTCAAATCTGTCATCTAATGCTATTTATGTATTTTACTTTTTTTTCCGTCTGTCCCATTACAATGAAAAGTTAATGAGAGCATGGATTTTTTACTTGGTTTTATCCACTGCTATATCCTTAATTCCTAAAATAATGCCTGGTTCATAGTAAGGGCACAGTAAATATTTAATGACTTTGCCATGTGTGCTAGTAGCCATTCAGAATGTGCATTTAGCTCTTTACACTTGATGGTTTGTGCTACCTTAATTGCTATTTGACCTTAGCATTGGTGACTGTGCATCTGGTCCTTCTAGTTACAGTGCCTTGGGCTGCCTTAAGTAGACAGCCCCTCCACCTCTCCACCACCAGCATTAATACAGCCACAGGTCACTGCTGTTATGGGACCCTTCTAGGTGCCAAGGTTTAGGTGAGACCCAAGACTGTATATGTTGCACTCTTTTTGGGAGCTCCTAGGTCTCCCGGCCTGCTGTCCTACAGAGCTCTCCAGGGCTGAAGTAGGTAGCTACTGAGTCTCCTAGCAGCTGGCAGGTAACTAACCGTTGGATTTTAAACACAGGAAGCCTACAGGTGGGGCTGGGTTGCATGAACTATTGAAACAGTCTAGAAAGTGTGAACCAGAAAGTGCTGAGCTGCTCCCCTGAGAAGTAACCACACATTCTGTTTTCTGTAAAAGTGCTGTTTAGGCCAGCCTGCTGTATATGCCACATGCTTTCACAAGCGGCTTTGCTTTCATTTAAATGGCGGTGTCTTCCATTCACAAATGTCATGACTTCTTTTTTTTTTAGCTCAAAACAGAGATTGCTCTTCGTATTATTTTCTAGGGCTACTATAACCAAGCACCACAATCTTGGTGGCTTAACACAACAATTTATTGTCTCACAATTCTGAAGGCTAGAAGTCTGAAATCAAGGTATAGTCAAGGCGATGCTTTCTTTCTGAAGGTTCTAGAGGTGGATCTTTTCTTGCCTCTCCTAGTTTCTGGTATTTGCTGGCAATCCTTAGCATTCCTTAGCTTGTAGATTCATTGTTCTAATCGTTGCTTCCGTCATCACATATCTGTCTTCTTTGGGTGTATCCCTATCTTCTCTTCAAAGGACACTGGTCATATTGGATTAAGGGCCCAGTCTACTAACCTCATTTTAACTAGATTATATCTACAAAGACCCTGTTTCCAAATAAGGTCACACTTACAGGCACTGGAAATGAAGACTTCAACATAACTTTTTGAATTCAACCCACCATACTATGAGGAAGAAGGTTTACACCTTTTGTAAGGGTAGAGAGCAGAGTTGACCTCTTCTTGACAGCCTTGGGATTCTCTAAATACTTTTGTCTTTATTGATTGACTTATCCAAAGATTCTGATCTTTCATCTTCAGACCCTGGAGTGGGATTCAATTAAGTAAATCATGTATACTTCCTATTCCTGAGATCTAGGAACCCTGGGAGAATGGACGGGTTAACTGTGAATAGAGAATTCCCTGAAAATACAGGTAGAATTACCCTCCTGCAGGTGTAGTACTGGTCCCTTGTCAGAGATGCTTGATATCCAGGGAGGTAGGTTGGGAAGGCTGCAGCAGAACAGTGGAAGTGGTAGAAAGGTGGAAAGCGCCTCTTGCATGTAAACAGCCTCCCCTCAAGAGTTCTCCCAGACCCTTAACCCTGCCTCTCCGAAGGTGTTCTCAGGACTCCTTAGAGTAATCATTTTCCTGAGGCATTGTTATATAGCAAGTGGGAGGCACTGCAGGTGCCTGGTGGAGTTGAGAGGCACCTGTCTACCATGCTCAGCAGGAGACCAATACTGGATCTGTATGTAGGAGTCTCAGCAGTGAGCGAGGGGCCTCTGAGAAGCTTGTGGGATTTTTCTGGCCAGAAGGATGGTGGCTGCAATGGAGAGAAGCCAGTTAAATGGCCGTGATCCTCAGTCTGCAGGGAAGAGCTTGCAGCACACACCCAGCCTGGCTTAGGTAGCTGGAAATGTGGCAGCTCCATATACCCCCAAAGTGTATTTTAAAGTTGACTTATTTACACCATTGTCATAGTAACAGGAAAACTATTTTGACCTATAATGGTGGAAGACTATAGAAAGAAAAAAATAATGGCGGGGGGAGGGGGATTGCAATAAAGTACTATTCTTTTACTTGTTCAGTCAACTGAGAATAACAATTTGTACATTTGGCAATCAAATGGGAAATGGCATTTCGTGTTGCAACATGAACCTGCTTACATTAAGTGATTTATTGTTTTGTTTAGACAAAGTGTACTGAGAACTTTCTTCAAGCGGAGAGATGTTAAAAATGTGAGAACCAGCAGTCCTCACTAACCTGAAGCATTTGGGGACTTAGAGGAATGATAAATGCAGACAGCCCAGCATCCAGGATCCCTCAACTCTTGGAATGTGTGCATGTCTTCAGTTCGTCAGATGTAGATAATTTTTCCTTCTGTGAGGTCTTTTTTCACTTATATCTTGTCTGGACAGGGTGGAGCCCCTGCCTAAATTCTATTTCTAGCTTAGAGAAAGGCTGAATTATTGTAATGTAGACCAAAGTCAGTGCTACTTGGGAAATGGGGAAGACAAAGGAGGCAGGGCTTGTCGTCCTTCTTTCTCCTCTGGCCGGGCTGTGAACTGGGCGCCTCCCCTGGTAAGTGCTCCTGGGAGGCTGCACACAACCTTGGGGTAAAGCTACTGGGCCAAGCCCAAGTAACGCCTCTCACTTCCCAAATGTTCCTATGAAGGCCTGTGCTTGGGAACTCTTTCCTAGATCTTTCTGTCACTAGACTCTGGGCTTGTAGTGAACACTGTACTCACCATATTTGTATGTGATCTTGACAAGAAATCTGTAGGCCGAAGACCTTGGGAGCTATTTCTGTCTTCTTTCTCATGCTCTTTCTCTTTAACTCTTCTTTCTCTTTAACTCTTCATCTTAATATATGTTTTTCTGACCAGCCAGCGTGGTTCAGTAATTGAGTGTCGACCTATGAACCAGGAGGTCACAGTTTGATTCCCAGTCAGGGCATATGCCTGGGTTTCGGGCTCAATCCCCAGGAAGGGAGCATGTTCAATGATTCTCTCTCATCATTGATGTTTCTATTTCTCTCTCCCCACCTCTCTGAAATCAATAAAAAAAATACATTAAAAACATATTTTTTGTGTATTACCTATGTGTAAACATTACCTAGTTATATAAATTTATTTTTTTCTTTAGAAATTAGATTTTTAAAGCCCCTTTAATCTACCCCTTGATGAGTTAGTTCTTCCTAATTTATCCTGCCCACTTATGATGTTAGAAACATCTTGATTCCGAATTTGGCCGTGGAACTACATCAATTGGTTTGTTGTATGTAACTCCACTTCGTGTTCCTGGTTATGATATTGAAACTTCAGGACCACACACAGATAGCAAAGTCTCTGGCCACTTAAGCATGTAAACAGTCTGGCTTTTTATAAAGTGGAAAAATATTTCTTGTGCACCATTTTAACATGATCAGCATGTTGAAACTTGGTGTGCAACTGTGTCAACATTTCTTTGGCTGGAAAGAGCAAACCTGGAGAGCCTCATGGTAACATATAAAATGCAAAGCTGGTTTGTTTACTACTGGGATTTAGGCAGCAATTACAGTCTGAAGTTGACTTCCAAATTTGGGATGTGGAATAAGTGAAATAATTATTTTTGTGTCATGATTATGCTAGTTAAAATAATGATTCCTTCTCAGATGGCTTAGATTCTTCCAGGGAATCAGAGGAAAATGGGTAGCTGAATTTGCCATGAAGTCCTTTTATAGAAAAACTCACATTGGATCCAGCCTGACAGCCTCTTCTTTTGTTTCAAATATTTACTGAGCACCAACGTGTGTCAGATTTCTTTTTTCTGTGCTGGGCATGCCGATTAAGAAAGACAGGATGTGCCTCATGGTGCTTGCTTTTGCTCTCTGGCTGTCTCGGGGGAAACAGTAAATGTGTAATCAGGTACACAAGAAGGGTGATATTTGTGATTGCTCTGAAATGGGTTTGTTCAACATCGATGTTTACTGAGGACAATGTTGAGATTTAGGATAGGTCAGTGAACAAAACAAACAACAATTTCTTTACTTGGGGGTCTTATAGTCTAATGCAGGAGACAGGCCATGAGTAATAACAGTAATAAATACATAAATTATATAGTGTGCTAGTAAAGTAAAACAAGATAAAAGGTATCTGAATGGGGTGAGCAGGGGGAGCGGACAGGCTGCGGTTTTATATTGATAAGGCAAGAAAGCTTCAGTGAGAAGGCCTGAGAGGGGAGGGAGTCAGCTCCCCGGTGTGTAGAGGAGAGATGTTCTAGGCCCCTGGGAGGCCAGTGTGTGTGAGAATAGCAAGAAGGTTAAGTGTGGCTGGAGTGGAATGAGTAAGGGGAGGAGATTGTGGGGGATAGCAACGCATACTAAGGATATAAATACGAGAGCATGTCTGATGGTGTGACAGCATGATGGGGTTGGCGTTTTAGACATAGATATGCAGAGAAGGCCTTTCGATGAGGTTGGGAGATTTGAATGGAAACCTAAAAGGTCTAAAGAGGCTTTTATGTGAAGAGTTAGGCAAGGGTGTGCTAGGCAAGGACAAAGGGCCTAAGATAAGAAAGAGGCCAGTGCGCTGCCTATGAAAGTGGAGAGAAGCTTAGGGGGAATGGAAGTAAGGTCTGTGGGCTGGGCCCAGGGGTAGGTTTTACTTTGAGTAAAACAAAACGTAGACTAAGATGAAACACTCCATTCTACCTGTCTACTAAGATCTCACATGGAAGAAGAATGCAGAATAAACCACATGGAGATACCGAAGCTTTATAAGGGCTGGGACTCCATCTGCTCCATCACCACTGAGTCCTAGCGGCTCAGCCTGCACTGGCCGATATTAGGCACAGCAAAGCAGGAACTATTTGAATAGATCACTGCTTTTCAACCTATGTGCTGCAAGAATTTTTTAAACATGCAGTGCCTGACTATTTAGTTGGGGGCACTGACCTCTTTTCCTGTAGATTGTCAAATAAAAAAGGGACAACAGCCAACACAGTAGCCATTTGGCGTGAATGAATTAAAATTATACATTTTTTTGGTCAGATCGGCAAAAAGTATAATATATTTTTTGGAGTGCTGCAGAATTTTAGCAATTTGTTTATGTGTGCTATATGATGAAAGGAGTTGAAAATTGCTGGAGTAGATGGGCACATGGACAAATGATCTAGTGCCATGCTGTCTAGGAGACAGAAGCTTATTATCTTTTGTGTGTGTGTTTTCTGTGGGTTTTTTTTTTTTTTTTTTGAGATATTTGGGAAACACAGACATTACACATACACAATCCCAAGAATAATATAATAGCACTTATATACCAAACACCCAGAATTTACAGCCCTTAACATTTTGGCATTTTTTTTCAGCCTTTATAAAATTATTGTGTGTGTGTGTGTGTGTGTACCAGTTATATGTGTATGAAAGTTCTTTTTAATTACAACAGTCATTTGCTTTCCCTATACCATTTCGTGAGTCGACCCAATAATTCTATAGCAGATCCTCTGCTTCTGGTTTGTATCTAGGGAACGGGAAAGCAGAGAGGAGAGCCAATGTGCTCAAAGACGTGAGTGGCAGGCACTGTGGCGCAACACTTCCTGGCCAGAGTGAGCCGCAGTGTTTGCCCACACGGACCCTGCTGTGGAGCAGCAGCCCTGCTCAGCGAGCTCCCAGCTTGGGCTTAACACAGTGCTGGGCACAATGCGATATGGGCAGAGCCTCCAACCATCCAGCCCTGAAAAACCCTCCTATTTTATTTTATTTATTTTTTACAATATTACAGATGTCCCCGATTTTCTCCCTTTTTGCCCCCCATTTGCCCCACCCCAAGTTTTCCCCATGCTACCAAAACCCCTCCTTTGTATGGGCATCCCTTTATCATGACTTGTACTGAATCAATTTGTCTTTTCTCCTGGTACCTTCATTAGACAAGATACTCAACATGGGCGACTCTTCCAGATAACTAAAGCTTATCTTTTTTTAATTTGAAACACTTTTGATGGAAATTAAACTAAACATCTTGCAGATTTAGATTTCTCCATCTTCTTAAATGATGTTCTTTTGAACACCAGTAGCTATATCCATTAATGCTCCCAGGGGCCACCAACAGCTTGTCATACAGTATGACCTCTGACTGCTTTGCTAAAATTACCCTCCTGCCTGCTTTTGCTCACTTTTGCAGTCCTCATTCTCCATCAGCTACCAACTCTCCCTGGCGGTTGTCGGTCAGTCTGCCTCTATAACTCTTTTTCAGCCCCAGTTCTCATTCCTGACTTATGAGTTTCCCATCTGCTATGGCCTGGGAAAGCAGATAATCAAATTAAGTAAATTCTGGGTGAGGCCAAAGAAGACGCAAGTGAGTGACTCTCTGCTGAGGGTTCTCTGTGGGCCTCAGGGCCTGACTCAAGGAGTCTGTTAGACTTCCCAGCCTGACAGCCTTGATACTGACCAGCAAACACGTTTGGACGTGTGGTTTCTAACAGATAGCCCATGCTAAAAGCAGTGCTGCCGTGTGGCTCTGTAAGCATTATGTACTCTCTGCAGTAGATTCATGTTCTCCCTTCCCCGCCAAGCCAGGCCTTCATTTCTCTTTCCCTGAGATTCTTCCCATAGGGTCTGACTGAGGGCTCAGGCCACAGGCCTCTCAGTAACTGCCGCGATGGTTGCCTTGGGTTGTGATTCAACGTTAGGGAAATCCGACTAAAATTGTTGAGGGAAGTCACTGCTGGGTCTCTAAAGCTTATTCTTTTTGTTCAAACCAGTTGTTCAGTTATCAAGGTGGTGGGTAATATTAAAATAACCTCATTCCAGCTTCTAGATTTACAGCTGAAGAAAACAAAGCCTTGAATGGAAAATGACTTGACCGAGATCTCAGAGTCTGTGGCTGCTGACTGAGCAGTGTTCCCTCCGTGGGACAGTCTGGCCACCATGATCAAAGGTGCTTTGCTATTGGATTGATGTATCTGAGCATGGTGGCTGGTGAGTGGCACAGCTGGCAGCAGTGTAAAGTGGTGATCTCTCTTTTCTGCCTTGTTCTCCAAGCTTGCGGGGATATCACCTTAGTGAACAACAGATTTTCTGCTGGTTAGAAAAAGTGGTTTGGAACCTAAACACTGTGAGGACAAAGGTTTATCCAGGAAGATGTTCATGGCAGCCTTGTTTATAATTGTGAAAAAATAGTTAACAGTCCAGTATTGGGTTGATGAGTAAATTTTGATTCTGCCATGTAATTGAATATTATCGAGGCATTAAAATGATATATCCAGAGTTGTTAATAACAAGAATATTGATAAAGTTGCTGGTCATTTTTGAGCCTAATGTCACCAAATTAAGTCAAACAGGCAGAATTTAAATGTGAGGGGAAAAAAGTACAAAAATTTTATACAGTATGATGTTAACTATACAAAACGTTTAAAGAGAAAAGACTGGAGAGAAAATATTCCAAAATGAGATTTCCATTTTTTTCTGGAGGGCTTTCTTTTTATTATTTCCTTTCTGTAATTTATAAAATTTCCAGAATGCCGATAAATTATTTTTATAAATTAGTATTCACTTTAAATTATTAAAAATTGAAATTATATTTTTTAAAATTATAATTTTTTTTTCAAAAGAAGAAAATACTCAAAATGTTAACTGGTCATTTTGCTTGACAGTGTGCCATCCATGTAGTGGATATCACAGTTTGTTACGTATTTGATTCTGTTCATTGGAGTTTATCATGATGTAATCCTTTGAGGTAGGTGTTATGCATTTACTATTAGAGAAATTCAAGGTCAAATATGATAGTTAATTTTTTTAGGTCGCAGATAATTAATGCTGGAGTTGTGATTTGAACCTAGTCTGACTTCAGAGCCATTACTACTAATGGTCGAGATGATGAAAGGGAAAGGAGGTGGAGAGAGTAATACTAACAGTGGTGGTGATGGGGTAGCAGGGGTAAGGGCAGAAGCAGTTCTGGTGAGGAAGGCAAGATAAGAAACCATATGTAAACTTCCCTGGACACAATAGACAGAAGCTACATGGCTCACGCTAATTCCACACACCTCACAAGGCTGAGTATGGTGCCACCAAAGAAATATTATAGGCTCACTTTTTTTTTTTTTTTGACCATGTGGCCCCTTAACCAAAGAAAGTGATTGTTCCAGTGCTAGAGGGGGGAAAAGCTGGACACATCAGATTGATTTATATAGAGACAGTACTAAACTGTGCTTTATTCTTTTTCTGTTTCAGATATTTTTAGAGTTAATTTTTAATACAGTCATTCTTGGTGGATTCAGAACACAGTCATTGTTTAAGCTCTAATTCCACTCTGTGTGCCTAATAGTTGAATGTGGTTGCTATTGATGTGTGTTTTGTGTTCATTTATCAGGTTCTGAAATGAAGCCTGACGTAGAAGCAGAACCGAAGTGAGGGGCTGGAGAAGGAGGGGAGGGAGATGATTGCTACCTTGTGTGCCCCACGTCATGCCAGGCTAGTCTACCTCCCCAGTATTGGGGTGAAGAGGGAGAAAATATAGAGCTAATGTTTACTCAGTGGTTGCTACATGCTACATGGAAAGTACCAGGTTCTAGCAGATGCAATCTCATTGAATCTTTATTGCAACCTTTTGAGATAAGAACCAGTATTTCCATTTTTAGATAGGGCAACTATGACTCAGCTATCACTTGGTAGAGTTGGAATTCATGGCCAGCTCTGCATAGCTCATTCTCTCTGCCTCCTACAGACAGCACTTGCAGCAGTTCATACTGCAGGGAAGTCAGGAGAAGAGCCCCTGGCCCAGTGATGTGGCAAGGTGGCCGGTGTTATCAGGATGTATGGCAGGGAGACGGTAGAGGAGCTGCATGGTTGTTGTAGCTCATTTTGCTGGCCTTGCAGCCAATGTGGTCTGGTTGGGAAGGTGGACATGGAATCTCCAACAGAGATTCCAACTCTGATCTTTGCCTCCTGCTGGATTTCTAGAAACTGCTGAGAAGCACAGGGAAAGGTCTCAGAAGTGTCAGTTCTATCAGGTGGCATTGAGAGCAAGGCCATGCAGGTGGGTGGCTGGGCTTGGAGGGAGAGAGGAGGCAGGTGCTGCTCCAAGAAGCTAAGTTCTTTTTGTTTCATTAGGGTTGAACATCTTCCTCCCTCCTCTTTCTATCAAATCAAAGACTGAACTGCAAAGCACGGATCAATATATTCTCTGTGACTGCTTTCAGATTGGTTTTTTGGTTTTGACTCTGCCTGATGCAGTGGATAAGCTTGTGTCTAAGGTCACTTGTTAAGAGATACTGTGCTAGGTTCTCCTGACTGTCTCATCCCTTCTCTCTCCTCCCATCCCATTGACTGCTCCCCTGGTCAGTTCTCACTGTGTCCCTGCCACTGCTTCTGCCTGGGCTCTGGCACCCTGTTCTCCAAATCTGGTGAGCACCTCATCCGGGTGCAGCACTGCCTAGAGTTTCTCCTACTTCGATGCCTCCATATCTGCTTTCCAGACAACTTTGGGGTGGGGGATACAGTCTGGAGTTAATGCTGTTAGCCAGTCCCGGTATGATCTTGGACTTGACCCCTCAGGGTTCATTTTGCTACTCTTAGGAAAATCATACACACGCACCAGGGCATGAGAACAGCATGGGGAAATTAAGTCTGGGAAAGGGCATAACGCTCCTGCTTCCCTCTTTCTCCACTTCATTCTTTCCCTACCGTTTCTGAGGATTCCAGCTTTGAAAAGATGTCTTATTGATAAAAGGGCTGTGAATTGGCAGACTGCTCTCTCTCTCTCCCTCCCTCCCTCCCTTCCCTTCTTCCTTCCTTTTTAAATCCTTACTTGAGGATATGTTTTCCATTGATTTTTAGAGACAATAGGAGGGAGCGAGGGAGAAGGGAGAGGGAAAGAAAGAGAGAGAGAGAAACATCGATGTGGGAGAGACACATCAATTGATTGATTGCCTCCCACATGCACCCCAACTGGGCCTGGGGATCGAAACTGCAACCCAGGTACATGCCCTTGGCTGGGAATTGAACCCTGGAGCCTTTGGTGCAGGGGTGACACTCTAACCACTGAGCCCAGGGCTGCGCTTTCTTTAGCGTGAGTCATAGGCCAAGTCACTGGTCTTTTTTGAGCCTGTTTCCTCTTCTGCAAGAATGGGAGTAGAACTACTCACCATACTAGTTTCTGTATGCGGTTGTGCTTTATAAACTGTAAAGTGCCGCACAAAGGAGTAGCAGTTGTTATGCATATTCCGGTGCCTGCCCAACCTGGGTGAGAGGGCTTGAGAAGGGCAGCATGGAAGGTTCAGTAACCTAATGAGAAGTCATTTATACTAATGCTTCAGGAAGAACACACAGACTGTGTGTGTGCTGGTAGTCCACATACCTGTATCCATTTAGCCACACCAGCCTCAGTGGCCTTATTTTCAGGGTTTCAACTGTGATTTTCTGTAGCAAGCTCATGTTTTCTCCTCCTCTTCCTGCTCCTCCATTAAAAAAATAAATAAACCTCTTGATTTGTATTAAAATCATGAATTAATAGCCCTCAATCCCTTAGGGCACTAAGGAGTGCATGTGTCTATACTTCTTATGGCCACACGTATCTTGCATCCTGACTAACACAGCTGGGGCTGCAGGCCCATTATAAAGTCGGCTGTCTTCCCAGCTGCCCTGATCATGACTCAGAGCCTGTTCAGGTCCATTAACGTTAAGGCAGGCTGTGGTGAGAGGGAGCCAAGGCCTACCCTCAGGCACCTGGCAAATTACCAATGGGCCCAGGCTGAATGGGCCCAGCAGGAACTGCGCGCAGTGTGCATCTGCAGGATCCTGCCAGCCAAAACCACGGACTCTGTTGTTCGAGACCAATACACTTCCTGGGTTAGTCCACCAGCATTGTGGCACTTGTTGATGCTGTATTCTTGTTCTTCCATTCACCTTTCTGGCAAAATGGAACCAGCTTTTCTTACTCTGTTTTCAGTTGCCAATGATCCTTTAAAACATAAAACATTTGGAATAATCTGCTGACATCTATTTAATCTCTGGTGTGTCATATTTTCCTATCAGTAAGGTGATATGTACCCATCTTTCTGGCACTCCTAAGATTTTCTTAAACACAGTCACAGAGAAAGGAACATTGAAGTGAGGCAGTGCAAAGGAACCAAGCTTCTGTGGTCCCCTCTGCATCCTCTTTGGCTTAGTGTCAGTAATTTTGAACTCATCATGTTATGAGAACATCTGTTTATCTGACTACCAGGCGGGCAGCAAGGTGATAAGACTTTGCCTTAAGTTGTGCAGAAATCTGCACACCTGAAATCTCCTAGTTCCTTTAATTTTGCCAACAGAATACGTCTCCTAGCTCTTCAACAATAACAGTAAAACAAGTGACGGATTTAATTAAAGCAGCAACAGCAGCTGGGCACTTTCCATCTCATTTGTTGCTTGCACCTGCCTATGAAAAAGGTTTGTTACTACCCCAGTTTCATAGATGAGACGCTGAGAAGGTGAGGCCCTCAGTTAAAAGGAAATCTTTAAAAATTATTCCCAGTTATGTGACCTCACTCAGGAGCAGAGTACGGAGTCACCACAACATGCTCGCTCCAGCACTTCCATTGACTGCCCTTCCTGTGTCCAAGGCCACAGTCTTATTCTTCCCAACCCCACATCTGTTCTACTTTCATATTAAACTAGTGGCCCAGTGCACGAAATTCATGCACGTTAAAAGGGGATTAATTAGAGGAAATATTTTAATATTGCTATTTGGTCTTTCTCTATAAGTGTCAGAGATTAAAGAAAATTAGTAAAACATATATGAAAATCTTCCTCCTGTCAGAGTCTGGGGTGCACCACGGAACCCAAAGTCAAGTCTTCAACCACCCATGTGCACCCCAAAATCACTCAAGACCCAAACCTGGACGGCCCCCCTTCATTGGGCTAGATCCAGACCCGGCCGGTCCCACCCTGTCAAGCCCTGCCAGGTTGGGGGGGGGGCAGCCTCAGGTCCCCTGGGTGCCAGGGCAGGGGGGCACGGCCTGAGGTCCCCCATCAAGCCCTGCTGGGCAGAGGGAGTAGCCTGTGATCCCCCAGCTTGGCACGGGGGCAGGGGACACAGCCTGAGGTCCCCTGGCCTGGTGCTGGGGTGGGAGGCATGGCCTGAGGTCCCCCAGCCTGGCACCAGGGAAGAGGGTGCAGCCTGAGTTCCCCTGGCCTGGTGCCAGGGCTGGGGGAGCAGCCTGAGGTCTCCTGTCAAGCCCTGCAGGTGAAAGGCATGACCTGAGGTCTCCTGTCAAGCCCCATGCAGGAGGTGGGTGGGCACACAGCCTCAGGTCCCTGCTGATTGCTCCTTAAGGCTTGTTATGGGAACTTAGCCTCAGCTGTGGGTGCAAATTGACCAGAGTGATCGTCAATTTGCATATTCCATCTTTATTATATAGGATAATTGTGTTCCTTTGAACATTCCACATACAGTAATATTCCTAAATGTGATGCTGGGGTATTCCTACTTTCTTCAGATTCTTCCTAGTTGACAGAATCCTCTGAAAACTTGGTGCCCACGAGGAAGCTGTATTTTTGATATATTTTTTAGTTTCACTTTAAATATGGAGTTACCACATAAACCATGCTTATCTTAAGATAAATCGTTTGCTATATTGTTCTTGTCAGAGAATAGCACACAAATAGGACTGTGGACTTGGAAGGCAGGGTCTCTGAATTACTTGAGTTTGCAAACCTCTTCCTGTAATGAGCTAGATACTAAATATCTGCAGCTTTGCGGATTATACAGTCCGTTGCATCAACTTAACTATGCCATTGTTGAAAAAAAATGACATATACAGACATAGACTGTATGTAAACAAATGAGCATGGTTGTGTTCTCATAAAAATTTATTTACAAAAACAGACAGCAGCTGGGTTTGGAACCTGGATCATAGTTTGTATTTAATGAGTTTTCCTTGAGAAAAGTGTTTACAGGTGAGTGTTAAGTAGGGCAGTCCTAGTGATTTTGGAATAATTATTAACAGCACCCTTTTCAGTTTCAAAAGTGTCTTGGTCAATACATTAATATTTTGAGGAGAAACGAAGATGGCAGCATAGGTAAACACCATAATTGCGGCTGTGCACAACCATTTTAAAACAACAGTGAAAAGAAAAACAGACACCACCGAGACCCACAGGAAGGCTGGTGGAGTGGAAATTCTACAACTAGAAAGAGACTGAGACGCAGAGGAGGTGCGGAAATAAAGTGCAGAGGTACTGAGGCACGCACGAAGAGGCGCACGCAAAGGGGCTCGCAGAAAGGGCTGGCAGCATTTCGTACCGGAGGGAGACACAAGTTCCCCACGGCTCTGAACTCCAGTTCTAGGTGAGTTTCTGGGGACTCAGAACCATACGGGGAGGGGCTGGAGTGTTTAGCACCATTGGGCACTGTCTGTCACCGTCGGGCACCGGGAGGAACTCCAGAGCGGCTTAAGACCCAGTGCCTCTTAGGGCAGGACTGAGAATGGCCATAGCTGGTTGCTCCGCCCTGTAGACTCCCCGAGAGCCCGCTCCACCCAAGCTGCTCACAGAGGCTTTTGCATATAAAAGGCTGAGTAGCCTCAGGCAAAGGCTAAAATAGTACCTCCTTTGAGATACAAGTGCCAGCGTACCCAGGGGTCTGAGTACAATTGTGATCTAGCACAATCCTAAATACAACTCCTCAGATTCATAAGGGACACACTCGGGGCAGACTCTGTGAGCACCAAAGCCCCACTGAAACAACTCTTGCCCCATAAGGGTGTCTCCAGCACAGAAGTTCTCCCACTGTAGACACAGCTGATTTGCATAATCAAGTGGCTTGGAGGTCATTTCTTCTCAGTGATCACCTAACACAGAAAGCCACTCTATCAACCCAGGGAAGCAGCCAAAATGCGGAGACAAAGAAACAGATCACAAATGACAGAAAAGTAGGAAAGCAAATGACAGGATATAGAGTTCAAAACCACAGTTATAATGTTTTTCAAAAATTTTCTAGAAACCGCTGATAAACTTAGTGAGACCCTTAATAAATCTAATGAGACCCTCGAGGATATGAAAAAGGACCAACTAGAAATTAAGCATACACTGACTGAAATAAAGAATATTATACAGAGACCCAACAACAGATTAGAGGAACATAAGAATTAAGTCAAAGAATTGAAATACGAAGAAGCAAAAAATACCCAAAAGGATAAGCAAAAAGAAAAAATAATCCAAAACTATGAAGACAGTGTAAGGAGCCTCTGGGACAACTTCAAGCATACCAACATCAGAATTATAGGAGTGCCAGAAGAAGTGAGAGAGCAAGATATTGAAAACCTATTTGAAGAAATAATGACAGAAAACTTCCCCTACCTGGTAAAAGAAATAGACGTCCAAGTCCAGGAAGCGCAGAGAATCCCAAACAAAAGGAATCCAAAGAGGGCCACACCAAGACACATCATAATTAAAATGCCAAGAGTAAAAGACAAGGAGAGAATTTTAAAAGCAGCAAGAGAAAAGCAGTCAGTTACCTACAAGGGGGCACCCATACGTCTGTCAGCCGATTTCTCAACAGAAACTTTGCAGGCCAGAAGGGAGTGGTAAGGAATATTCAAAGTGATGAATAGCAAGAACCTACAGCCAAGATTACTTTACCCAGCAAAGCTATCATTCAGAATTGAGGGTCAGATAAAGAGCTTCACAGACAAAAGCTAAAGGAGTTCATCACCACCCAACCAGTATCATATGAAACTAGAGGCCTGGTGCATGAAATTCGTGCATGGAGTTGGGGGGGAGGTTGGTGGTGTCCCTCAGACCAACCTGCACCCTTGCCAATCAGGGACCCCTTGAGGGATGTCCAACTGCCCATTTAGGCCCAATCCCACTGGTGGGACGTCCCTTTCATAATCCAGGACTACTGGCTCCCAACCTCTTGCCTGCCAATTGCCCCTAACCACTCCCCTGCCAGCCTGATCAACGCCTAACTGCTCCTGTGCTGGCCTGATTGCCCCTAACTGCCCTCCCCATGCCAGGATGCCCTCCCCCCCAACTGTCCTCTCCTGCAGGCCTGGGTCGATCCCAACTGCCCTCACCTGCAGGCCTGGATCCCCACCAACAGCCCACCCCAGCCAGCCTGGTCACCCCCAACTATCTACCCCTTCAGGCCAGGATACCCCCAACTGCCCCCCCCCCAC
>PVJC01029858.1:0-21580 GCA_004026665.1 Murina feae | reverse complement strand
TTGGCAGCTGTCCAGGCCCTTTGCGGGGCATCGGGGAGTGGGAAAGAGGTGGCAGGGGGTCGGCAGCCTGCTTGGCAGCTGTCCAGGCCCTTGGAGGGGCATCGGGGAGCGGGAAAGAGGTGGCAGGGGGTCAGTGGCCTGCTTAGTGGGCTTCCCAGGCCCCTTGCAGGGCACCAGGAAGTGGGAAAGCAAGGTGGTGGGACGGGGAGCGGGAAAGAGGCGGGAGGGGTGTGTGTCTCGGCCTGCTTGGTGGCTGCCCAGGCCCTTTGCGTGGCACCGGAGAGCGGGAAAGCAAGGCTGCAGGGGCTGGGGTCCTGCTTGGCAGCTTCCCAGACCCCTTGGCGGCACCGGGAAGTGGGAAAGAAAGGCAGCAGGGGACGGGTGAGTGGGAAAGAGTTGGCGGCCTGCTTGGCGGCTTCCCAGGTCCCTTCCAGGGATCAGGGAGCAGGAAAAGGCTGGCCTGACCACGAGGCGGGATTTTCCCTGCTTTCTGGTGGCTGGAGAAAGATGGGCAGTAGGCAAGCTTGGGAGGCAGGCAGCACCCAGCCCTGGTCACAGCTCAAAAAAGAGAACAACATGTAGGGGAGGGCAAGAGTCTGAGAGATCAACATAGAGGGGGTGCCTGCTCCAAGTCTTGATGGTGTGCCTCGGGGCAGGTCCCCAGCAGGTAGACACACACAGGAGGACTGCTCCAAGCCTCAGATGCGGCTGGAGGTAGGTCCCCAGTGGCCACACACACACACACACACACACACACACACACACAGAAGGCGCCTGGCAGACTGGGGCCATCATAGGACATCCACTGAGGGGTCCCAGACTGTGAGAGGGCACAGGCTGGGCTGAGGGACTCCCTCCACCCCGAGTGCACAAATTTTTGTGCACCGGGCCCCTAGTATATATATATCTATATCTATATATCTATATCTATATATATATGATGGTAGATGTTTTACTTAAATCTAAACTTTAGAATGGCATTTTTTCCCCTAAAGAAGCCGCAAATGAGAAGAAATGTCAAAGATCTTTGAAGAAACATTAAGCTCTATTCAAATATGAGGCTTTGTCATTATTATTAAGCAAAAATAAATTAATGTGTTAAATCCTGAAGGTACATACTATTCCCACCCTCCAACTAAGACTTTCATTTATTCCATGTTTATTTATTAAGAACCTTTCCTGTGTTGGTATTAACTAGGCACTAAGAATGCAAAAGGGAACTGTAGCCAGATACAAAAAGACAAACATTGTATGATTACACTTATAGAAGTATCTAGAATAGGCAAATTCACAGTGACAGCAAGTAGAATGGAGGTTGCCAGGGGATGGGAGGGGCAGGGGGAGGGGGAGTTATTGCTTAATGGGTACAGAGTTTCCATTTCCAGTGACAAAAAGTTTTAGAAATGAATTGTGGTAATGGATACACATGTTGTGAACATACAAAATGCCACTAAATTGCACATTTAAAATGGTTAAAAAAGTAAACTCTATGTTATGTTTCACCACAATAACACAATAAATTGAAACCAAAAGAAGAAAACTGAACATGTTCTTTCCTCCTAACAAATCCAAGACCCTTACCTCCCAGTTTTCACAAGTTCTTTATCATTTTGCATTCTGTCACTAAGAACCTACTTGATTCGGGGTTATTCCCAGAATATTGAGTATTATCAAACTTTCATTATCTTGGATGTTCACTGAAGCTCTCTTCTCACAGCTGAGTAAATATTCTTCCAACAGGAAGCCTGACAGATGAATTGTCTTGGCCCGGAGATGTATTTTCCCATCAGAACTCAGACAAGTGTGGCAGTTTCTTCCTAAGCTCCTCTTTTGAATAGTTTAGCATGACTCAAGCCTTCACCACCTTCCCTCACCTTCAGGGTATTCTTTCCAAGACAATTTGCCATTAATAACGACCATCTTCTCACAGGAGAGGGGGTAGTGTGCCGGTCTGGAAAGGGGAGAGGGATTAACTTGCAGAATCAAGCAACACACTCGGGAAAACTGAATTCTGGTTCCAGTACTATTCCTAATTTAACCATAAGACCAAAGCCTACCCCTCCAAGCCCTCTCTATGGAAAATGAGAGATTATAACACCTCCTAAAAACCTCACTGTAATTTAACAAATCAACTCCCATAGGAACATGTTATTAAAAAGATTTAAATGGAGCAAAATTATTTTGGTACTTCAGGAATTAAATCACTTTGGTTGGGATCCAAGACTAATCCAATGTATACTATATTCTACTTAAGTTATGAGTGTTAAGTCAAGTTACTGAATTTAGGGTTTATTTGGCATAGTATCGCCTGATGTGTTTGTTGTGTCACTTTAAGAATATAATTTAGACTTATTTTTGTCAGCCACATAATTCACCCTAAATTTCATCTTCACTTGCTCATCAAATTCACTAATTTGCTGTTTTTTAAATTCATGCCTCACCCTAAGTCACAGTCATTCAACCTCATCTCTAGTGACATTTTGAACAGGGTATCTGGAATAATGCTTTGTTGTGAGGAGCTATTCTGTATACAGTAGGATATTTAGCTTTACCCACTAGTAGCACCCTTCCCCCAAAAGTTGTGACAGCTTTTCTGTGTCTGCAGACATTACCAAATGTCCCATGTGGCAAAACTGCCAACACCACCCTGCCACCAACTCCCATCTCTCACCCCCAGCCCACCGAGAACCACAGCCCTTGACTGGTTTCTAGTCATGTAATGAACTGTTTCTGACACCACCACCATGCATTCCTTCATGATGCCTTAATGGGCACAGTTTGTCTCACCTTGTGTCCTGCAGAACACCTCCCCTCCTGTGAGGAATAGAGTAATTCTTGTCCAAAAGGCACATCTATGGGGACAGCACAAGCATGTGATGTTCTGAACAGTATCTAAAAAGGATTCACTCCCATAAAGGCCTCATTGTTCCTGAAAATATTTATCTAGCAATGCCTTAAAAGATTTTGAGGTAGGACTTAGGGATGAGGCATAGATCAAATCAAAATTGACTAGAAACCTTACCAAAATCCTTTTAGGGGGAAAAAAAAAAGTTGTGTAACCTTTTCAGAAACCATCACTCACTTCAAATTGTTTTATTCCAATTTCAGTGAGAATTAAAGAGCACACAAACACTGCTTGTGTGTCAAAATCCTCTTGAAGTTTTCTAGCAAAAAAATGGATTCTTTCTATAAACCATTCTTGACAGTGTGGCAAACTTGTCTAATTTCGGTTTGACTGGAAATGTTTTCCACATACTTTCTCCCTGACCCCAACACCAGCTTCGTAAATCTCAGATGGTCCTTGAGAGACTACAATGTGATTTAAAATATTGGAAAACTTGAGATTTCAGGAAACTGATGTAACCTGTTTAATATTTATCCCTCTCTTTCAAATCTCCCAGACTGTCTAATGAGCATTTCAGGGTGTTTCTTCCGATCGATTGCCAAGATAAATATGGCTAAATTTGAGGGGGGGGGGGGGAAAGGAGAGATATTTCTATAATTCTGGGTGGTTTCTACCTCTGCCACCTGATTAGGCCTGCAAATGAGAGAAACCATCCATTTGGGGGGGAAATAAGGTTAATCTCCTAGTTTTAAATACCATAATGATATGATCTGAGGAAGTACAGTTTCTATTAAATAAAAAAATACATTCTTTAAATTTTTTTAATATATTTTATTGATCCTTCACAGAGAGGAAGAGAGAGAGATAGAGAGTCAAAAACATCAATGAGAGAAAAGCATTGATCAGCTGCCTCCTGCACATTCCCCACTGGAGATGTGCCCGCAACCAAGGTACATGCCCTTGACTGGAATCGAACCTGGAACCCTTGAGTCCGCAGGCCGACACTTTACCCACTGAGCCAAACCTGTCAGGGCCATTCTTTAAATTTTTTGATTAAGTATCCATTGTACTTTCCAAGGAAAGATGTAAGCAGACAAAAGTCCAGGAGCTAAAATTTCAATTCTTTGGTCTCAACTACCTATCACAAGGCATTAGTGAACAGGAGCTGAAACTGTGTGCTTAAGCCCAGACATGTATTGTTAAATGTGACATGCTCAATTTATCATTAGTTATGAAGTGAAAACGGATGAATACACATTCAATTTAGTTCAGCTGCTTTCTTCATTTATCACACTCTTTCATCATCCATCATCTTCCCCCACCCTTTTGATTTGAACAAATAACACACTTTCATAAGTTTAATCTAATTAATCATAATTGTAAGGTAATGTTCCCTTAATGAACCATACATCTGATTTTATAAAGTTTGTTGCAATTTTAATAAAATGTGTTCCAGATAGAATCTAAAAATTTTCTCTTTGAAGCCCAACCACCTAATCATTCCTCGGCCTAATTCATGTTTCTCAGCTCTGTGTGGATGCATGAGCACGCACACACAATACTCACACACAAGCACACGCTTCTTTCCGGGGTCGATGAAGATATAACAATACTGAGAGTCATTGGAGCATATTGGTCTTCTATGGAACAACTGTTTCAGTAAATTGGAAAGTGTTCATTGTTTTATGAGATGAGATAGGAAGTTAAGAAATTTAATTACAGAGTAGAGAAAAAAGTAATGAGAAATATAAAGGATTCCTCTCGCATTATTATTATAAATATGAAGTGTAACCACAAAGACCAGGACAGGAAGTATATAAAGCAGAAATTGCCATTTGTGCATAGTAAATTATGCTATCAATCCCAGAATCACCTCTTTCCAATATAACTCCATAGGAGAGATGATAGTCTAAAAAACTGATGTAATCGCATATTATTTCCCACATGTGAGCAGGGGGAATAAGATGAGCCCCCAGTGTGAATCTGCAGAAGTTTTGGTTTAGGTGGCAAAATGTCACAGAACACTTAAAGCCAGAGAAACATCAAAACTATTTTGTTCAAATCCATGCTTCAACAAATGAGGCAACCGAAGCCTTAAGAGGTTAAGGGACTTGCCACAGGGTCACAGAAGTAGGTGGCAGTAGAATGAAGACAATAATACAAGCCCATTGACTGGCATTCCAGCACCCACTCCCACCTGGACTTGCATTCCCTTCCATGGCAACGAAAGTCACAGGCCTCTTCCCCCTGTTTAATACCAGTTGCTTTCTCTTTTGTTTAAAAAAAATGAGCACATCCCTAATGGGTTTGGCTCAGGGAATAGAGCATAGGCCTGCGGACTGAAAAGTCCCAGGTTCGATTCCGGTCAGGGCATGTACCTTGGTTGCGGGCACATCCCCAGTAGGGGGTGTGCAAGAGGCAGCTGATTGATGTTTCTCTCTCATCGATGTTTCTAACTCTCTATTCCTCTCCCTTACTCTCTGTAAAAAACCAATAAAATATATTTTTTTAAAAATGAGCACATTTTAGGAAGAAAAATAGGAGCTTTTTAGAGTCTAGACCATACATAATATTAATATAAAGTGACAGTCTCAGGATACTTTAGAAGCCAAGTGTCACACTGATGATGCTATCAGAAGAAACAAAACCCTTCCACTGAGTCTCTCATTGTCCTCTTACAAAACCTGAGGCAGCCCTGCAGGTGTGGCTCAGTGGTTGAGCATCAACCTATGAACCAGAAGGTCATAGATTCAGTTCAATCAGAACATGTGGTTGTGGGCTCGATCACCAGTGTGGGACTTGCAGGAGGCAGCTGATCAATGATTCTCTCTCATCATTGATGTTTCTATCCCTCTCTCCCTCTCTCTTCCTTTCTGAAATCAATAAAAATATATTCTCCAGAAAAAAAAAAAAAAAAAGCAGAGGCACCTTGTTTCACGTGGGAGTGTTGCCTCCAGCCACAGTGCTTTGATTTCCTGCTGGGAAAAGCTTTCTTGACCAAATAGCTGCTCTTCACAGTCCTTCTCATGGGCATGGGGTCCGCTTCTCTGCTGCAATCTCACCAGCAACACTGGCACCATTTGCCCCTGCTCTCTCCTTATGACCTGACATTCTAGCCACAGTGAGTCAGGTGGTTTTTCCTGAGCAAGATGCAAGGGTCATTTCTTTCCTAAGTTCTTGTCTAGATGGAGTCAAAGAATGAAGCCAGGACAAAAGGTGGTAGACAAAAAGGGTAGAAATTTATTAGAAACAAGTACAGACTCCCACACAGAGAGTGTCCCAAAGGGGCAACCCACTAAGCCCCTTTTTATAAGGTTTATAAAGGCTGCAGTGCTTTGTCTCTTGATATTCCCTTCTGATTGGTCACTATATCAGCTTCAAAGCTCAAACCCCACGAGGTGCACCCCTTTTTTTCTCCCCTCCAGTGGTAGAATTCTCTATCTCCTGTGAAAATCTGTTTTCCACTTTCTCCAGTTTGCCAGCATTTCTCTGTCCCCTGTGAAAGTTTGTTTCCTCTTTCTCCCCACACCCTGTGACTTTTCCTTATCTTCTGTGAATGAATGTCTTCCTCTCCCCTTATCCTGTGGCACCTTTTTTCTCTCTGTGAATGTATGCATTTTGGCAGCTCCAAGCCTTCACATTTGTAGTCCTCCCCTATGGACCCTCTAATGCATTGACCTATGAACCAGGAAATCATGGTTCGATTCCAGGTGGGGGCACATGCCCAGGTTGCAGGTGATGTTTCTATCTCTCTCTTCCTCTCTGAAATCAATAACAAAAATGAATAGTGGAAATTATAGTTCACTGATTAACTGTGTGAGTTATAATTACCTAATTCCCCCTTCTGTGAAAGCAAGACTTGGACTATCTTACTTACTGTTATATTCCGTGTTTTGCATGCACCTAAAGAGGCATAACAGGTCAATATCTAGCTTTTAAGAGAATGCACATGTTTTTTTATTTCCTTGTTTACGCTCACTGATACTTTCTCCATTTTCTGTAGTGAGAATGTATGCCTTTACCATGAGAAAACAAACAATACATGCATTTTTCTTGTTGTTGCTGCTCCCCGTGCCTGTTGCTATTCCCTTCCAAAGCAACTGCGGAGTGCTTTCCTAGGAAGCAGTCACAATGAAGGTCCCAAGGAAACCAGTGAAAACCGGGAAGTCAATAGAAATTTGATATAAAACTGACATATTTGCAAATCAGATATTCAGCACTGATAAGCATGCTTTACAGTGTCTTTCTCTCAATCAATAGTTAATTGAACAGCTACTGTGTACTAATCATTCTAACGGTCCTTGGGATGGAGAAAGTAGATGACACAGTGAAGAACTGAGTAAAAAACTACTACCCCATCTCCAAAGAAATTACGAATTTTATTGAAAAAAACCAAACCTATAAGCATGTAATTAATTCCATATAAGGCAGAATGAAATGTGATACAACAGAGCTATAAATTAAATGCCATGAAAGAAGAGAAAGTGGGGATTAAATGCAATTGTGTGGTGCAGAGGTCAGAGAAGGCTTCAAAGAGGGGCTGACACCCTTAAAAGATCCATAGTTAAATTTTGATAAATGGAGAAGAAGGAGGTCTTTTCTACATTTAACCTTGAATTAGAATAAAACTAATTCCCAATAGCCTGGCATTTAATCACTGCAGAATCAAAAGGCCAACCAGACTCACTAAACATTCAGGGACAGATTTTTTTTCTAACCTAGAGGGCATGCAGCAGCAACAACAAATTACAAACTTTGCCCCAGAGTTGGATGCTTGTCCAGCCCATACCTGCCCAACCTGCAGTAGAGCAGCGACAGGTTCTGGGCATTCAATTTATTTTTTCCAAAACATTTATCACCACCTGATTAGCAAATCTTTATGTGCTTGCTGTCCGTCACTCCCCACTAGAATGAAAGCTCCAAAAAGGCAGAGATTTTTGTCTGCTTTGCTCACTACTGTATCCCCAGCACCCAGAAGAGTGCCTAGGATATATCAGGCATTCATTAAATATTTGTTAAATCAGTTGAATACACTGTGGTGTGGAATGTGACATGCAAAGTATGCTCCATTCAGCATCGTCACCAACACACCCAACTGAAGGGCCAACTAAGATCCTGAATCCAAGACTCCTGTCTGCACATGGATTTGGACCAGTAGATTCAGGACACTTCAGGGATGGAGTAGTTTCAGAAGCTTCCAAATCATTACCCTAGAAAAGACCTTGGAGAGGCTGGCTTATCTCCCTCAGAAAACCCATCAAATTAATTCATTTCCTCCTTCATTCCTCCATGCTTTCATTTAACAAGCATTTACTGATTTTTGTTCTGTATAAAATATTGTTATAATACAGAATTTGTCTTTGTGCTAGTACCAGGGAGAGAGCTCTTAAACTCGGAATTTCCCATGTGTCTTTGTTAAGTGGTACCATGCCCATTTTATACTAAAGAAATGACTCAGAATGAGTGCTAGTCAGGCCAAAAAGACCAATCGTGTGACTACAGGGTTAGGACTTCGAGCTAGGTGATATAACCCCAACCTCCACAGAGAAAAGAAGGGTTAGAGACTGAGTTCTACCACATGGGCGATAAGTCAATCAATGCAACTCCAATAAAAACTCTGAACCCTAACGCTTGGGTGAGCTTCCTGGTTGATGAGCATAACAATATGCTAAGAGAGTAATTGCCACAGATATGAAAGCTCTGTGTTTAAAATCCTCCAAGACCTCACTCTATGTGAATCCTTTATAATAAACTGTAATCATAAGTATAGCACTTTTCTGAATTCTGTGAGTTCATCTAGAAAATTATCAAAACTGAAGGGGTCATGGGAACACACAAATTTTTAGTCAGTTTTGTCAGAATGCAGGTGGCCTGGAAACCCCCAAACTTGTAGCTGTCACCTTAAGTAAGTGTAGTTTTGCTGGGTACTGTGCCCTTAACCTCTAATCTCTGACATAACTCAGATTTAAAGAGCTTAAGGTACTCACTCTTTATCACCAGTAAAAACCCAGGATAAAAGTAGAACTTGGTAATCAATTAGCTATATTATAAAGTATGAGGCACCCCTTGATAGAAGCATGCTTTCCCCTCTTGGCACCACCAAGGCAATAAGAGGAAAGGAGCACCAGGAAGCCACTCCAAGCTCACCCAAAGGCCAACAACCCATGATTTGGTGCGAGGGCTAAAACTCCAACATTCCCATGCGCCTGTGTGCATGCATGCGTGTGTGCATGTGTGTGCATATGCTTCAAGAGATATATATAGATATATATAGATATATAGATAAAATAAAAGAGTAATATGTTAATTGTGTCACTCCACACTCTGCTACATCCAAACCATGCCCACCAGCCGATCAGAGCGACTATATGCAAATTAACCCAACCAAGATGGCAGTGGGCAGCCACAGAGCTAGAGCAAAAAGGAGGCTTCACTGCCCTGGCAATGGAGGAAGCTGCCTGCCTAGGCAGGCTGTGGCCTCCACTCAAGGCAACAAAGTTTCAACTATAGAAGATAAATAAACCCCAGATACCTGCTTCCAGCCAGCTTCGCTGGGAGCTTGGGTCGCTGGGGGCTGTAGCCAGCCTGCAAATAGCCATCAGCCCCTCACCCAGGATGGCCCCACCCTCATGGAGTGAGGGTTCCTGCTGGGGGGCTTGGCCAGCCTGCAAACAGCCATCAGCCCCTCACCCAGACTGTCCAGGCACCCTAGCAGGACCCCCACCCTGAAGGGGCTGTGGCTAGCTTGCAAACAGCCATCAGCCCCTCACCCAGGCTGGCCAGGCACCCCAGGAGGGAACCCCTACCCTGAAGAGGATGTGGCCAGCCTGAAAACGGCCCTCAGCCCCTCACCCAGTTGGCCAGGCACCCCAGCAGGGACCCCCACCTGAAGGGGGTGTGGCCAGTCTGAAACGGCCCTCAGCCCCTCACCCAGGCTGGCCAGGAACCCCAGCGGGACCCCTACCCTGATCCAGGACACCCTTCAGGGTATATCAGCTGGCCCCCACCCATGCACCAAACCTCTAACCTATATAATAAAAGGGTAATATGCAAATTGACCCTAAACAGCAGAACAACTAGGAATGACTAGTCACTATGACACACATTGACCACCAGGGGGCAGATGCTCAGTGCAGTAGCTGCCCCTGGTGATCAGTGTACTCCCACAGGAGGAGCTCTGCTCAGCTACAAGCCAGGCTGACGGCTGACAGTACAGTGGTGGTGGTGGGAGCCTCTCCTGCCTCCTCAGCAGCGCTAAGGATGTCCACCTGCAGCTTAGGCTGGCAAGTGAACATCCCCTGAGGGCTCCTGGGCTGCCAGAGGGATGTCTGACTGCCAGCAGGTGGACATCCCCCGAGGGGTCTCAGACTGGAAGAGGGCACAGGCTGGGCTGAGGGAGCCCCCCCCCCAATTTTGCATTTTTGCATTCTTGCAATTTTGTATATAATTTCCAACAGAAGAATTGCTTGTTGAAATATTAGGGGAAAGTCCAGAAACAGGTTTTCTCATTTCTAATTGAAACATTTCTTTCCAACAAAACTTTCAAGTATACACTTCTAAGTAGAAAATACAAAAATACTCTCAAAAAAAATTATACCTGACAATGAAGTCAGTGCAATATATCAGGCCCAGAAATTGACATTCTTATTTTAAACAATGATACATATGGTGTTATAGATTATGAGATAAGAGAACAATTCCAACATTAATATCCTAGATGAAACCTTAGTTTCTTAAACCTTTTGGAGCCCCTTTTCATCTGTACAATGAGGATAACAAACCATGTCCCATATGCCTTAAAAGATTGTTGTAAAGGAAGGGAAAGCTATTTGAAAACTACTCTCACTGTCAGTTATGGGTTGTTACTATAATAAAGCCCAAGAAACTACTGAATTTGAGTTTGTTTTTTAAAGTTATTGCATTCCTATTTTAAATTTATCATATTTTTATTGATTTCAGAGAGAAAGGGAGAGAAAGAGAGAGATAGAAACATCAATGATAAGAGAGAATCATTGATCGGCTGCCTCCTGCACACCCTACACTGGGGATTGAATCCACAATCCAGACTTGTACACTGATCAGGAATCAAATCATGACCTTCTGGTTCATAGACTGATGCTCATCCACTGAGCCACACTGGCCGGCCTAATGTTATTGCATATTTTATCCACTCATAAAGACTTGTCTATTCCATGATGAATATTTTTTAAAATATATTTTTATTGATTTCAGAGAGAAAGAGAGAGAAAAAGAGAGATAAAAACATCAATGATGAGAGAGAATCACTGATAGACTGCCTCTTGCATGCCCCACACTGGGGATGGAGCCTGCAACACAACCTGGGCATGTGTCCTGACTGGGAATCGAACCTTGACCATCTGGTTCATAGGTCGATGCTCAACCACAGCTGGGCCCATGATCAATATTTATAATATGTATCAAAGGTCAACAGATAAGACTAGAATTGCATGTTTTGGAAACCTTAGCAAAAAGAAATTTGGTAGATTTAAGATAAAAACAATTGAGTGAGTCCTTGAACACTTGTCTCCTTTGCTAGAATATTTAGGTAAAATTTTCAAGAAAAACTGGAAATGGGATTAATAACAATGATATGCTACATAATGAACAATTTAATATTAATCCTGTACACTTACATAATGCATCACTGTCAAATTTCACACCAATTAATCTCTCTTCAGCCTTCTAACAAATGCTATGAGGCTTTCTAAATATGATACTGTAGACCCAGAAAAGCTAACAGTTTTCCCAAGGTCACAGAGAGAGCAAAGAGCACCTGAAAACAGCTGACATTGAACAAAAATAGCTTATATTTATTGAGTGCTTATTATGGATCAGATACCACTCTATGCATTTCACACACTTAATTTGTCTAATGTCCCACCAAACCCTATCAGGTAATACTGTTGTTTAACTCTGGAACTGGAGAAAGAGGGAGGTTGGAAACTTCTTCACAGTCACACAGTTAATAAATGATAGAATTAGAATTCAAAGTCAGAAATGCCTATGTCAACTATCCCCAAAAATGAGAATATTCATGAAGGAGTCCCTTATTTCATTTCTAGGTCTTCAATAAGAGGAGAAGGGTTTCTGGACACATTTTTCCCCATATAATCGTTATAATTCATGGTCAGTAGTTACTCTTTGTTTTATACTTTATTATAAAATATGCTGTTTTATGCTTTTATTAGGCTGAACCATATGAAGTTGCTATTTTTATCAACAATGGTAAAACATTAGCAATTTCATATGGTTCAGCCTAACACCATATAGATTTTTGTGGTCTAGGCTAATGGGCATATATTGTATTCTCTTCACAGATTGAAATATGAACATCAAAACAATTTCTGACAAATATTTTTATATTAACTTGTAAGATGTTTCAGAGCAGCTACAGTGTTTTATTCATCTTTGTACCCCTTATAGCACTTATCATACCTTACACATTGAGCTTCTCAATTAAATATCTGTTAAATGAAAGGAGAATGTGTTTATTTGTTTATATCTATACCTTATTACTCAAAGGCCATAAGGTCTCAATTTAGAGATTAGGCCTCATTCCAGTAAGGACGCATTATATCCAAAAATTGTACACAATAATTTAAAAAGAAAATTTTAAAAGGGAGAGACTGACATGGAACTAATCCATTTAGAAAGATTTTAATCATAATCGGTTCAAAATTCCAAGCTACATATCCACACAGAATGACCTGTCATTCTGTTTCTTAAGTAACCTCTTTGGCTTAAGGGTCCCAAGCTTTGGGATAATGAAATCAGCCTGATATCCCTCTTCCTATTCTTCTAGGGTCGTGGCCAATCTGAGTCTGAGAAGAAGGAGACAAAGGTGAAAGGTATCATTGACCCAGACTGAATTAACTCACAGAGAAGTTACAAAACGTTGAAAGGTAGGTGGTGGATTCAAGGATGCACGAATAGATAAAAGGATGGATGGATGGATGGATGGATGGATGGATGGATGGATGGATGGATGGATGGATGGATGGAGAGACAAATAGGTGAATTATATGCTCCATAAAAAGGAGAAGGAAGAACAGGAAGATAGGATGCCTGTCTCTTGTTCTCTACATTATATTATATACTCTATTGTCTCTGATGTGCACAGAGATTTCTTTCTTAAAAAATAAGTTTATATGTAGTATCCACTTGCTCATCTAAAGTACCTATATTAAAGCATCTCTGCCTTAGAAAAATTCTAATTCTGCTGAGCACATTCTCCTGCTAAGAAACAGGCTGAACTCTGATGATTACTAAATAAGAACATAATTAATTATTTCTTCAACTGAATAGTCCTGAATTCTACCACAAATCAATCAGTTCTTCTAGCCTAAGAAGCTCTGACTCTATTTTAGCTCAATGAAAACAAAATCAATGAAGGCCAATTATAGCCCATCTCGTTAGGGTATGCAAATGGTGTGCCATACAAATGCACAGCCATTGCCCCTGGAGTCTCAAAGGAAGCTGGGGAGCCAACTATGGGCTGCTGCTGTCCCCTAGCTGTTCAGCCGGCACAGTACTGCCATAGCTGGAGTCTGCAGGGTGAGACCAAAGGTAAGCTCCTTTCCTTCATTCCTTTAACAAATATGCATTCAGAGGTTCCTATACAGAAGGCATCATTGTTCAGGGAGCAAGTCTACACAGACACCCGATGTTCAAGAGTATTGATCTACATTCTAGTGTAACAATATTCTGAATCTAAAAGCTGGTTTTCTTATAATTTACAAGCTTGCAGCCTGATTGTGTAGTGTTCATAAATTTCTGAGCAAGAATAACATGTCACAAACTACCAGGCAAACCCTGTATCAGGGGAAGATACTGGGTTGAAAAGCACACAATAGTGAGGAGATGTAAAACCAAGCTCCCCTGATCCCCAGGATTCCCTGACACCCACCACAACCCAGCCCTGGGGCTGAAATTTCTACTACTGCTGTGATTCTTTGGGGCTAAAGGTGTGCATCTTTAGAGAGCTCCTAGTAAATACAGAGGCATCAGATGGAAAGAGTAGATAACCGTGTACTGCTTCCTAAACTCCAGGTATTTGGGTACCAAATTTCCACTTTTTCTGCATCATATTGACCATATTTCATTGAATCTAAAATGTTGTGACTGATGATCCTTCTTGATTTGACTACAAGTGTCAACAGCAGATGTACACGACTGTGAATGTATTGCCAGACCTAGCCCACTGGCATCTTAAGATGACACCAATTGCACGATGCATGATTTCAGAGATGTTAAAACAGTGAGGGGGGATTAAATATTTACAATCTTTGAAAGAGTGTTATTTTTCTCTTTACATCAACTCACTTCTTTTTACTTAATAAATTTCTTTTTAAAATAAAACTTCATTTCCACTGCCTTAGAAAACCAATATACTGACATAAATAAAAGGGCACTCTGCACATAAATGCAATGAGAATGGAAAAAATGATTTAAAATTCTAGCTAACACAATTAATCAAGGTATACATTTTTATTTATGCCATTTTAGTGTCATATATTATATTTCAATACAAGAAAAGGTCTAAGAAATAATTCTACCTCCCAAGGTTTTGAGCCTGAAGCTTATACTCACTTTGTTAAAAAGTGAGATTAGTGTCTGGCCAGTTGCTCAATGGTTAGAGCATCAGCCCTCAGACTGAGGTTCGATTCCAATCAACAGCATTTACATTGGTTTCAGGCTCCATTCCTGGTCGGGGCTCATGTGGGAGACAACCGATCAATGTGTCTCTTTCACATCAATGTTTTTCTTTCTCTATCTCTCTCCCTCCCTTCCACTCTCTCAGAAAATCAATAGCAAAAATAGCCTCGGGTAAGGATTAACAACAAAAAATAATAAGATTAGCAACTGATGAAGGATTAAACTTTCTCCTTGTCTTAAAAAGACAGATTTGGGAATAAGTGGAAAAGGGGATCATTTTCACTTTACACAATTCAATGTTATGTAATGCTACATTTATATGCCACGTAAAATATTCTCCCTCATACCACTAGTCATTCCCACAGTGCCACTGGTTAAGGGACACTGAAAAATCACCACTGCACCCCATTAGAAAGAGTTATCAGAATTAGGAGACTGTCAATTTGGGAGGCCAAGGAAAGAATACTAGATGATGGGACAGAGGAAAGGGACATTGTGACAGGTATATAGGAAGAAGCCCAAGACTATCTACCACAGAGGATACAGTCCAAGGGGAAATATCAAAGTTAAGGAGGAGGAGGATGCTGAACTGCCAGGGAGGGGCAACATGAATGCCCTGAGCTTCTAGGAAAGAGGTGTCCTGGGGTGTATCCATGGAAAAAGGAGACAATTCAAGTAATTAGGAATAATAAGAAAAAATCTTGACCACTTAGCAATTGCTCCTTCATTGAAACAAGGAACAGAGGACTCTGTGACAATAAAGGACAGCAAGTACAGTCAGCCCTTTGTATCCTTGAATTCAACCAACTTTGGATTAAAAGTTGGGAATCTGAGATTGGGAAACTACAGCTGGGAATGCAAAAATACTATTTCATTCCTCAGTTAGTTGAATCTGCATATGTGAAACCCAAGAATGGGAACAGCCCACTGTGCAGCTGACCCTTGACCAGCACAGGTTTGAACTACACAGACCTACTAATACCCAGAAATTTTCATCCTGTAAACAGAGGACATGAACTTAACAGTATCGATAAATACAGCAGGGTATTGTAAATGAATTTTCTCTTCCTTATGCTTTCCTTAATAACATTTTCTTTTCTCTACCTTACTTTATTATAAGAATCCTGTATAATAAAAGGCTAATATGCAAATCAACCAACTGGTCGCTCAACACAGGAGCTGCCCCTTGGTGGTCAGTGCACTCCCACAGGGGGAGTGCCAAAAGCCCTGAGGTGAGTGCAGGGGCCGTGGTGGGAGCCTCTCCCAATTCCGTGGCAGTCGGACACGGATATCTGCCAAGGACTCCAGGACTACTAGAGGATGCAGGCTAGGCTGAAGGCACCCCCTCTCCCCACCCCCCAACACCCAAGTGCACGAATGTCGTACACCAGGCCTCTAGTACAGTATATACCATACCAAATATGTGTTAACTGACTGTTTATATTATCATAAAGGCTTCCAGTCAATGGTAGGCTAATTAAGTTTGTAATTAAGTTTGGGGGGAGTCAAAAGTTATATGTGGATTTTTGACTGTATGGGGGTCAGTGCCCTAATACCTGAGTTGTTCAAGTGTCAACTGTATATACGTAAAGACCCTGAATTATTATACTGATTTTGTGGGAAAATAAACTCTTCATTCTGGTATTTTAGTTCTTTTTTGGTATAACTCTTAATACCAATATATACCAACCCCCCAATCCCTTCATGTTCTCCTCTGGAAAGCATGAAGAACAATTAGCCAGAATGGTTTTCACCATAATCCTTATACATTGGCTGTTTTCTAAACAATGCAACCCACGTCCTTTAACCTAAGATATGACTTACTGGGATACCAACCACTTAAGATGCAAGGCCTGGGTATTCCAAATCAGTGTAACCTGAAGTTGGTATTCTTAACCAAAATGACATAACCTTTTAACCCCACCTTTAGCCTTTCTCACTTACTTTTTATTCCATTCATCATTTTGTGCTTCTTGCCTTAAATCTATTTACCTCTTTTAAATACAATCATCAAAATTGGTAATTATATTCTAAATAATGGTTGATCAATGCCAAGGGAATTCTTGCCCTTCTCATGTCATATTCCTGTTAATACAACTCTCAATCATGTTCCCTTTTTTAAAATAATAGCGTTACAAATTGCTGACCCATATTTAATTTATGGTCCACAATACCTCAGCCAATTCTTTTAGTACCCTTGGATGCAAATCACCGGGGCCTACACATTTAGATACAGATCTCATTTATTTAAATTATCTTCCTCCAAGCCTTCTTTTCTCTTTCATTCTCCTAAAGAATACGCTACCTGTTTCCAGAGCTCCATTCATTTGATCATGCAGAAATGTTTTTTTAAAAAGAGATTAAATGCCCTGTGGCCTTTTGATGTCATCACTGAGTCTCTATCTTTCCTATCTAATTAAAGGACAACACTCTGCTTTAGTCTTTTCTTGCTCCTGATACAGTAAAAAAAAAAAAAAAAAGTATGTTCTATTTCACTGTGAACGTTGCATCTCATTTCCTGCTTTAGTAATTCTGACCTTACCTCTAT
This sequence comes from Murina feae, assembly GCA_004026665.1. Classification (NCBI taxonomy): domain Eukaryota; kingdom Metazoa; phylum Chordata; class Mammalia; order Chiroptera; family Vespertilionidae; genus Murina; species Murina feae. The sequence continues at coordinate 4,511 of PVJC01029858.1, read as the reverse complement.
GAACCATCATCCTACAGGTATTTGTCCTTGAAGCAACAACTTTCTCTAGAATTTTTTCTATTTCAGAAGCCTACATGATTCTTTGATAAATCAATTATATTTCTTTCTGTCTTACCAACTCTTTTAGACATGAATATGAACCCTCTTGCCCTTGACAGTTCTAATAATGCATAAAGAAATATAATCTCATGTTTCAGTAATTAGTTGAAAAACAGATGTAAGAAAGGAGCCCAGGTGAGCAGAAAGTTTCTTAAGAAAATACATCATGTGTTGCTGGGACTTTTTTTTCCCAACACCCCAAGGAATATATGGTCACTTGTATTTGGAATACTTTCCTCCTTTAAGTCCGTAATACTTCCCTTTTCTAAAATATCCCAGAGAAAAATATTCCACATTATGTCCATCTACCCAATCCAAAATTTGTCCTTGCCACTCTTTATTCTGGACTTAAACTAAATTTCTCTGCTTGTCACCTGAGCTTATTTCCTCCTATCATGGCCTCAGTAGAGTAGAAATGAAAACTAGAGTGTTACTGTTTTTAATATAACCCAACATGTTATTCAGTACAGTTCTGTAACCACTTCTCAGTACTCTCACTGCCAATAAATGTTTTGTACTAATGAATCCAAGCCACCAGGGTAACTAATAGCCCCTAATTGTTGGCTTGTTGTGCTTCTTACCCCACTTGCAGTCTTTTCTCCAAACAGCAGCAGGCTGATCTTTGGAAAATATAAATTACATCATGTTGAGCCTTTGCTCTTAGTGTTTGTTGACCTCTCTTTCCATTCAAAATAAAATGCAAACTCTCTGTCATGTTCTACAAGTCCTTCCTTCATCTGACCCCTGCCCACTCACCTTCCTGCTCATTTTGATACTTGGACCTTTGTACTCATGCCCTGCCTGGATTACTCTTTCCCCTCACATCACTATTTGCTTAAATATCAGTACTCATTACATTCAATTTGACCCGCTTTATTTGTTTTCATTCCAATGTCCACAACCTTGTATCATATTTATTATACTTATGTGCATTTGTATAATATGTCTTCTTACTAGAAGATAAGTTCTGTGAAGGCAGGGATTTTGTCTGTTTTGTTCTCTGCTGTATTTCCAGCAACTGAAATAGTGCCAGGCATATAGCAAGTACGCAAAAATAATTTTAGAATGGTTAAATGATGAAATAATCCCTGATCTGCTTACCTAGTAATTTATCACATTCTTTTAAGGACACAAATGAAACACCATGATAAGAAAAGACTGTTTGGAACTCCTGTCTTTGCTCCTAAAATAAGTCCCATATGTAGAGAAAGAATCTGACTTTATAATGATATTGCAACTTGGAAATATCTGTTGTGAAACATTATTTTGAGTCTTTCATTACAAAATCACTGGGGGAAATAATTTGTAAATTAGCTACAAAAGAAAATCTTGCTTTCCCACTGTTCTTTGCAAAGGTCAAAAAGGACAGCATTGGTCAGGGTTCAGGAGGGGTAAGAAATTCTAAATAAATAGTCATTCTAGGTTGAATTATGAAATCTAGGAAAGCATGAGAGTATGCTTAATACTGAAAAGAAGGCTATAGCAAGGATGCTACTGGGAGAATGTGTTTCTTCTCTGTGTATACACCTATATCTTTCAGGGAATGAAAAACCCAAATTATAATCATAGTGTGAATTTTGTTTGACATAGGGTCTAAGCTGGAATAAAAGCCTAAGAGAGAAAAAAATTGTCTATGATATGCAGTGCACACTGTTTTCATAAACATTCTTGTTTAAAAAAAAACTTGTTTTCCTAGAGGGGTCCATCTGATACAATGTGAATGTTTGCAGTCACTCTGAGTATCTGCTGAGAGAGAGCGTGGCGCTGTAGGCACCTAGAGATGACAGCTACGTACAAGACTGTCCCACCGGCCTGGATCTAACAAACTTCTTAAGGACAGGAGAGTGGAGACATTGCAGCACATGTCTGTCTTGGGTTCCTCAGGAAGCAGAGAATGAATCAGAAGTTTGTGCGGTGTGGCTTTATTGGGGAAGCAAGAGTGAGGAACAGGGGGATTGAAGCAAGGAAAGTAGAGAAAAAGGGAGAGGGACAGAGAGTTAGAAACATCAATGAGAGAAAAATGGCGGCCGTTTAGGCAGACGTATACAGTGCCTTGTCCCAGAGCAGATAGGGAAAGCAGCTGAAACGAGTAGCTTCCAGCCCGAATTGGCAGTGGAGATCGATCTGGGAGACAGCCTGCTGCTGGATAAGACAGAAGACTCCTGAGAGAGTTACTGCCGGCTTTTAAATCAGGACTGGTTTACGACACAGAGGAGCAGTGAATCGCAGGAAACTTCCATACTCTCCTGAACAGCTGACAAGACTAAGACACACCAATCAGAAGAGCAGAAGAAGTGAATGACCCTCACTACTGCACATTTTTCTCTTTTTTTAATTTTTTCTTTTTTTAAAAAAAATTTATTTCTTTTTCTTTTTTTCCATTAAGAAACAATTTTTTGTCTTTTTTCCTCACTTGATTTTATCTTTTTAATTATTGTATCTTTATTTTTAATCAATATTATTACTACTACTATTTTTTTTCTTTTTCTAAGAGTCATTTTATTTTATGTTTATATTATTTTGAGATTAGTGTTCTTCATTCTATTTTCAGATTTCCTATAGCATCATTTTATTATACTAGGGTTTTTTATAATTTTTGGTGAGACTGTCTCAATTTTCCTTTTTGTTTTTTGGTTGTATTTTGATTATTTTTTTTAATTCTGTTTCTCCTTACCTTGTTAGATGTTAATTGTTAATTGATTGATTAGTTGATGTACTCCATTCATCTCTAGGTCTTTGTAGATGGCATTTGTTGCTACTAGTAGCTATTCTATTTGAGTTTTCTCCCCATACAATCTCTTCTCCCCTTCTATTTCATTCTTTTTTTATCGCTCTTACCATTTTTTTTTCTTTGCCTTCCTTTTCCCAAATTTGTTCTGGCACTCCCTTTCTCCTTTCTTTTCTTCTTTTTCTTTCTTTTTTTACCCCCTAACTCTCTTTTCTTTAGTGGTAACCGTTAGTGGGTTATAAGTATCGTGAATACATTTGGGTTCACATCCTTGTGCATTGTGACTTGCTGTGTTGTATTTTGTGCCTTTAAATCAACACAGGAGAGAAAAAACTATATAACCAGATACCCAAAGAAGATAGATCAAGGGGAGACAAAGAAACAGCATATGAAAGAAAAACAGGCATCACCAGAAAGGGAAGTAAATGAAATGGAAGCAAGCAACTTGTCGAGAAAGAATTCAGGGAAATGGTCATAAGGTGGATGAAAAGAATGGAAGACAAATTTGACAGCATGTGTAAGAACCAAGAGGAAATGAAGAAAAACCAAGAGGAAATGAAGAAGAACCAAGAAGAAATGAAAAACGACATCACTGCTATGAAGAACTCAATAGAAAGCATCAAGAGTAGACTAGAAGAAGCAGAGGACCTCATCAGTGAGCTAGAAGACAAGGTAGAAAAAAATACCCAAGCAGAGCAGCGCCTAGAAAAAAGAATCAAAAAGCAGGAGGAGAGCTGAAGAGAACTTTGGGACAACACAAAACGAAACAACATACGCATAATAGGGGTGCCAGAAGGAAAGGAAACTGAGCAAGGAATAGAAAACTTGTTTGAAGAAATAATGACAGAAAACTTCCCTGAAATAGGGAAGAAAAAACTCACGCAAATCCAAGAAGCCCAAAGAGTTCCAATAAAAATGAACTCCCAAAGACCAACGCCAAGGCATATTATAATTAAATTGGCAAACACCAATGACAAAGAAAGAATCTTGAAAGCGGCCAGAGAGAGACAGAAAGTTACCTACAAAGGCTCCCCAATCAGACTAGCAACTGATGTCTCAACAGAAACACATCAGGCAAGAAGGGAATGGACTGAAATATACAGAGTCATGCAAAGGAAGGGTCTGAATCCAAGAATACTGTACCCAGCAAGGCTGTCAATCAAAATTTAGGGTGAAATTAGGAGCTTCACAGACAAAAAAGGACTAAGGGAGTTTGTTACTACCAAACCAGCAATGCAAGAAATGTTAAAGGGCCTACTGTAAAAAGTAAAAATAGGAAATGAAGAAGGAACACAAGGGTAAAGAATAAAAATGGCGACAAGTATTTATCAATAATAACTTTAAATGTAAATGGATTAAATGCTCCAATCAAAAGACATAGAGTAACTGAGTGGATAAGAAAACATGAATCACATATCTGCTGTTTACAGGAAACCCACCTCAGAAAAAAGATACACACAGATTGATGGTGAAAGGATGGAAAAATGTTTTACAGGCCAATGGAAATGGAAAAAAAGCTTGGGTAGCAATACTTATATCTGACAAATTAGATCTCAAAGTGAAGGACATAAAAAGAGATAAGGAAGGCCACTTCATTATACTAAAGGCAGCCATTCAACAAGAAGAAATAACTCTGGTAAACATATAGGCACCCAATATGGGAGCACCCAAATACATAAAAAAA
>PVJC01029857.1:0-21582 GCA_004026665.1 Murina feae | reverse complement strand
CACACACACACACACACACACACACACACACACACACACACGGCTAAAAAACCTACTTCCAGCCCTGGCTGGTTTGGCTCAGTGGATGGAGCATCGGCCTGCAGACTGAGGGGTCCCAGGTTCGATTCCGGTCAAGGGCATGTACCTTGGTTGCGGGCACATCTCCAGTGGGAGGTGTGTAGGCGGCAGCTGATTGATGTTTCTCTCCCATCAATGTTTCTAACTCTCTATCCCTCTCCCTTTCTCTCTGTGAAAAATCAATATTAAAAAAAACACAACTTTCTTCCATCTTCACTGCATCTAATCTAAGTTAGATCACCATCAGTTCTAGCCCACATTACCGTAACTATCTTTTAAAAGGTTTTTCTGCATTCACCCTAATTCCCAAATATGTCCTTCTCACTGCCTTGGGAATAAAGCCCACACTCATTCGGCAAGTCTTTCGTGGTCTGATTCTGCACACCCCTCTAACCCATCCCATTCCTCACACCACAGCTACCTTCCAGCTGTTCTACATTATTTTTAATTCCCCTGAAGAATTGCTCTCTGACTTCTAGGCCTTTCCACAAGCTGCACCCTCCCTTAGGACATTTTCATCATTACCTTGCCGCCCACTTCTTCCTTAGCCTGACTCTGCTTATCCTTCACATCAGTACGGCGCTCCTTCACCAGGAAACCTTCTGCTCCCCAGGACTGGGTAAGTGTACCTTCTGTGTGCTTGCAGAGTACTCACATGCACTTTCCCTTACTCAGCGTCTGCCATGTTGCACTCTAATTGCCTGTCTGATTGATGATGTCACAACTGTAACCAACCTGAGGTAGGCATGGTGCCAAGAACACAGTAGGTACCAATAAACTTTGTTAAAAGAAAGATTACATGAATAAACAAATTACTTTTTACTTTAGTGTTCTCTTTGACAAATTAACAGTTACATCTAATATTCCTTCTACCTACCTTCAGAAGGAAAAATATCCTGATGAAAGCTAAACATGCAAAAGTAATGTTTTAATTGGGGTTTGAAAAACAAGATGGTCTGTCTGATCAAATAGAGGACTTCAAACCATGATGAAAGGTTCCAAAGATAAACTAGCACACCAATGGGAATAGTTGCGGAAAATATAAAAAGTTGTAAACATTTACAATAATCTGTACCTAAATGTTGTACACCTTAATACATTAGCCAAAACCACTAGCTAATAGTCCATTTATGGAAGACTCTTATGAATTAACTAGAGGCCCGATGCATGAAATTTGTGCAAGAGTAGGCCTTCCTTCCCCTAGCTGCCAGCATCGGCTTCCCTCTGGCACCCAGGACCCAGGCTTTCTTCCGGCTCCCAGGCTTCCCTCCCACCGCTGGCAGGCAACCTGGACTTGAGCTTCCCTTGCAGCTCTGGCTTTGTCCGGAAGGTCATCCAGAAGGATGTCCGGTCTAATTAGCATATTATGCTATTATTATTATAGATTATTATAGATGGACCTGGGCAACGATCATCAATGGACACTAACATCACACACACAAAAAGATAACAAGACATGATGGTAGCCCCAGATGGAAATATACACCAACACTGACTATTCAACAAACAAATAAAAAAAAAACCTAAATCTAATTAGCCTCTAGACTTAACTACAGATTTACAGATAACATAGTAAAGAACATAATAAATGTTAACTGAAAAAAAAATGTTAACTGAACACCACTGGGATATAGCCACCAATATTCAGACTTAAGGAAACTCTAGGACAAATGACACAGTTTATTTTTTTTAAAAATATATTTTATTGATTTTTTACAGAGAGGAAGGGAGAGGGACAGAGAGTTAGAAACATTGATGAAAGAGAAACATCAATCAGCTGCCTCCACTGGGGATATGCCCGCAACAAGGTACATGCCCTTGACTAGAATCAAACCTGGGACCCTTGAGTCCACAGGCCGACGCTCCATCCACTGAGCCAAACCAGTCAGGGCGACACAGTTTCTTTAAAAAATAGATTACAAAGAAAGAAAAAAAGAGTAGGGGAGGCAATGAGAAGGACAGTATTAACTATTGCAATGATTAAACTTTATTTGGATCCTAATTCACACAAGGAAACTTTAAAAAAAAAATTGTTCAGAGCGCCTGGCTGGCGTGGCTCAGCAGCTGAGCATCATCAACCCATGAGGAGGCCACAGTTCAATTCTTGGCCAGAGCACTTGCCCAGGTTGCATGCTCTATCCCTAGTGGGGCGCATACAGGAGGCAGGCAATCAATGATTCTCTCTCATCATCGATGTTTCTATCTCTCTCTCCCTGTCCCATCCTCTCTGAAATCAATCAAAAATATATTTTAAAAAAACTGACAAGAAAGAGAGACATCTGGAATTTCTGGCTCCTTTCTCCTTGCCTTAAATTCGTGTCTTTTATGAATAATCTAAAGCAGCAAAAGCCAATGCTATCAGGCCAGGGTTTTAAAGCCAAAAAAAAAGAGATGAAAAAGAGAGGTTTGACCTTACTCAGTTTCAAGACTGTATTATTCAAGGCTTAAGTGAAACTGGTACTGATTTGGACAAGCAGTAGCAGTTTCTTGATGCTTTGGGAGCAAAACTTGATTACCACCGATATGCAGAAACACTCTGTGACATTCTGGTGGCCAGGGGAATGCTGGCCCCACATGGTACACTGGCAGATGACATGATGCGCACAGATGTCTGTGTGTTTTCAGCACAAGAAGACCTAGAGACGGTGTAAGCATTTACTCAGGTTTTTAACAAGTTAATCAGGCGCTACAAATACCTGGAGAAAGGCTTTGAAGATGAAGTGAAAAAGCTGCTGCGGTTCTTGAAGGGTTTTTCAGAATCAGAGAGGAGCTAGCTGGCTATGTTGACTGGTGTTCTCTTGTCTAATGGAACATTTAACGCTCCCATTCTTAATAGCCTTTATAATGAGAATTTGGTTAAAGAAGGGGTTTCAGCAGCTTTTGCTGTAAAGCTCTTTAAATCATGGATAAATGAAAAAGACATCAGTGTAGTAGCTTCAAGTCTTCAGAAAGTCAGGATGGATAACAAACTGATGGAACATCTTCCTGACAATAAACAAAGCGTTGAACACTTCACAAAGTATTTCACTGAGGCGGGCTTAAAAGAGCCTTCAGAATACGTTCAGAACCAGCAAACCATAGGAGCTCGTAAAGAACTCCCGACAGGACGTCACGAACAGATGTCCCGTGGTGATCCATGTAAGGATATAATTTCGTCAAGGAGGAGATGAAAAAAACAAAAACTCAACATTCCAGAACTCGCTGTTATTGGATGAACCTGGTCCAGTGTAATGAGCACCGTGGAATGGAACAAAAAGAGGAGCTGGTAGCAGAGCACGCCATCAAGCACATGAAGCAATACAGCCCTCTCCTTGCTGCCTTTACTACTCAAAGTCAGGCTGAGCTGTTACTGAAGATCCGGGAGTATTGCTATGATAACATTCATTTTATGAAAGCCTTCCACAAAATAGTGGTGCTTTTTTATAAAGCTGAAGTGCTGCGTGAGGAGCCCATTCTGAAGTGGTACAAAGATGCACACGTTGCAAAGGGGAAAAGTGTCTTCTTTGAACAAAGGAAAGTTTGTGGAGTGGCTCAAAAATGCTGAAGAAGAATCTGAGTCTGAAGCTGGAGAAGGTGATTACAGTTTGAAACTACACCCTCAGTAAACAGGAGTTGTAGATAAAATGTCATGTCTCATGTATCCTGGTTCTTACATCTTCCCATCTCCCTATAGCAAGGTTGATATAAGGGCTTTCATGGCACATTTTAACTGTTTCTATGGTTACTGGAAATGTTGGGTTTAGTTTCTAAAACCATGTTTTAAGTAGCTACAGGAGCTATAGATTTGAATCTAACGTTGCATTAGTCTTTTCAGTTATCTTCTACCTCCGGTATTTTCTACTGTAAAAATGTAATTTAAGGCCTTCCACAATGAACGGTTCACTTTTTTTCCTGGATTTTCTATGTAAAGTTTTCAAGACATGATTTGGTTAAAAATTTGTTATAAAATTTCAGTTTGCAAATTAAATGGTAAAAGTACCCAAAGTCACCAAAAAAATGAGCTTTTGGAGATATTAAGGAATTACTGACAAATTTTATGTGTGAAAATTACTGTGGTTATGTTTTTTAAAAGAATTCTTATCTTTGGGAGGCACATAGTTAAATATTTATGGGTGGAAATAATATAATGCCTATGATTTGTTTCAAATAATCCAGGAGTAGGGTAAGAAAAAGGTAGGTTTTAAATTTTCCATAATAAAATGTATTTAAAAATTATGTATGGTAAAAAAAAAGGAGACTTATCTAATACTCTGTAATGCTTTAAGCAATAAAACAAAATTTAAAAAAAGAAAATATACAAATGGCAATAATCACATCTAAAGATGTTCAGCCCCATCTGCCATTAGACAAATACAAATTAAAATAATGATGAGGTACCGTTACATACTAAAGTTAAAAAGACTGGCAATACCAAGTCCTGCCAAGGATATGGAGCAACTGGAACTCTCATAGATTGCTGGCAGGAATGAAAAAATGGCACAGCCACTCTAGAGGATAGTATGTTAGCATTTTATAAAGCTAAACACACATTTATCCTATAACACAGCAATTCTACTTCCAGGTATTTACCCAAGAGAAATTAAATCATATGCTACACACCACACACACACACACACACACACACACACACACACACACAATTATGTATGGTGATGGAAAAAGTAAAATAAAGAAACAAATATGGAAAGCAAGCTTCATTGTAAGTTTAGCAAAGGACAACTGGAGTTCTGGTTTTTTCATATTAATTTTTATACTTAATAAATGTTTTACAGGATAGAAGAATTTCAAGAGTAAAACTTTCCCTCTGCTTTCCATCTCCAGTTGCCTTTAAGAGGCATCTACTGTTAACTGAGTGTACTTCTTAAGGACATATCCAGGAATCTTTTATGCATTTAGAAATATAATATTTAATATGAATTGAACCCTACCATTCATATTATTCTATATGTTGCTTGTTGTACCTTAATATTCTCTTGGATATTTTCTCATATAGTTGGCTTTACCTCACTCTTTTTAAAGACTGTATCATATTCTATGGCATGGGCTACATAATTCAGTTAACTAACTCACCTACAAGTGAAGAATTGTGCTCTTTTCAGTGTGTTATTACAAACAATGCAGCATGGGTATTCTTGGGCATATATCATGACTCACTTATGCAAATGTTTCTGTGAGACAATTTACAGAAGAATTGCTGTGTCACAGGATATATACATTTAAATTTTGGAAAGATGTCATCAAACTGCCTTCCAAAACGGTTGCATTAATGTGCACTCACTCCCCTTCTTCCCATCGTAGTATGTATCTGAGAGTGCATGCTTCCCCAATACTGGAGATTGACATGCTTCAATAATTTTCAACCTGACATTTGAAAATTTTTATACATATCTACATATTTTGTTTGTATGTCTTTAATTATGGTAACTACTGATCTTTTCCCCCTTATTATGTGAACTGTCAATTCATGTCTTTTACACTGGGTTTAAATTGATTTGCGAAATTACTGTGTGTACTAATGAAATCAGTGTACTTGTTTTGAAAAGAAAAAAAACAGTGATACTCCAACTACAGATCTGAAAAATACTAAAGATTGGCTTCAAAATAAGTACATGTTACCTACCAAGAAACAACATGGCTGTAGGAGGTTGACTTTCTGTAATTTTGTAGTGTTTTATGTGATTACAGGACATTCAAATGAATGTAAAAAACACACAAAGAAATACAGAAGACATGTCACCATTCACATCTTCAAGAAACCATGAATTCACACGAAGTTGTTTAAGTTTACCCATTTCCCCTTGCACTCCTCCCCTACCTTTCAACAGTCCTAGATATCTACTCCTATTAACTGACTTGAAAACCTGACGTTCTCTTTCACTCCTTATTCATGGCACAGTCAAGTCAGGTTCTGAGGCCTACTAACTTCTGTTCAGAAATGATAGAACCAGACCCTGGTCTAGGTTCTTTGCTACAATAGCTCATTTAAGAGAACAGATTCAATGCTCCCCTGGCTTCCTATACCCAAATACCTTCCCCATTATTACCACTACGCTCTTCCCCCCAAATGTAGGCCTGTAACACCACATATCCGCACTATTGCTGCTTTAGCTATAGTTGATCTTGATGCCTCCCATCTTTGTAGCTCTACTCCCAATCTTAAATATTATCTCTGTATTAAACAAAAACAGCATTTTCATCCTCTACTGTATTCCTCTGCTTAAAAATCCACAATAGCTATCTATCTACTATCCAATAAAGAGTTAGTAGAGGTTGCCCTAGCTGGTTTGGCTCAGTGGATAGAGCGTCGGCCTGCAGAAGGGTCCCAGGTTCGATTCCGGTCATGGGCATGTACCTTGGTTGCGGGCACATCCCCCGGAGGAGGGGGTGGTGCAGGAGGCAGCTGATTGATGTTTCTCTCTCATCAATGTTTCTAACTACCCCTTTCCCTTTCTCTCTGTAAAAAATCAATAAAATATATTTTTTAAAAAGTTAGTAGAGGTATAATAGAAAGCAGTTTATTTTAGAAACTTGGTCTTATTTTTTTTTAAATATATTTTATTGATTTTTCACAGAGAGGAAGAGAGAGCGATAGAGAGTTAGAAACATCGTTCAGCTGCCTCCTGCACACTCCCCACTGGATATGCCTGCAACCAAGGCACATACCCTTGATCGGAATAGAACCCGGGACCCTTGAGTCCGCAGGCCGACGCTTTATCCACTGAGCCAAACAGGTCAGGGCGGCCTTACCTTTTACTGAGGCTGTGACACTGAAATGTTTCCATATCCATTAAAATGAGGAATAATAAATATAAGCCTCGTGGAGCTGATGTGATGATTAAATGAGATGATTTATGTAATAGTACTGAGCTTATAGAAGGTCTCTCTCCCTCTCCCTTCCTCTCTGAAATCAATTTTTTTAAAAAGGGCATAAAGTCATGACAGAAAGAATGGGAGAAAATGACACCACAGCAAATGAGAAGTATAATCAAAATTTTAGAATCTAGAAAGTAAATGGAGGAATAGAAAATGTAACAGACAAGAGCATACTAAAACCTAAATGTTGATGTGGGTGAAATAAACAAGCAAGGTGTTTAGAACTTCAGAACTTGGAGAGGCTCAGGAATTAGAGGCTCCCACAAAGCTGCAATGGTGGATGTAAGGTGAGGAATTAAAAAAAATAATAATTCGGTTGCACACTTTTAAAAGGATCCCTCACTGTTTCCCCCTCCTCACCCCAAGCAGCTCAATGACGACGTGTTTCCCACTTTGGCAGAAGCTGGGTTTTATCTGAGCCTCGGCTGTCTGGTTTTCGGTATAACCAGGCCGTCAGCAATGCTGGGCGACAACAGCCACTTAGTGAGTTCTGATTTAAAAGCTCCTCTCACACCTTCAATGAAGGGAAGAACAAATGTCACCCCTCTTTTTTTTTTTAAAGAGGAACTTTTACTAAAGTGTATTTTAATCTTTAGAGACAATTTTTGGTCATTCACGTTTTGAATGTCAGTTTCTTTTTCCATTAATATTTTCATGGTATTTCCCATCCTGCATTTGGAAATGGAAGTTATTGAGTGAGACGACAGACATCTAGTCGGTGAGCAGGAGTTTGATGGCCACATTAGTTAACCTGCAAGCCATTATTCAGTGACAGAATCTAATGAGCCAAGTAATCTCTTTCTGTATAAAAGCGTATTAAACAAATTACAGGTCTTGGGAGCAACTCACTAGGCAAGGAACATCTCACACGTGTATGAACATTTTTCTTCAAATAATAGAAAAGAATTAGAATAAATTTAACATCAACTTGTATTTAATTTTTTAAAAATATATTTTATTGATTTTTTACAGAGAGGAAGGGAGAGGGATAGAGAGTTAGAAACATCGATGAGAGAGACACATCGATCAGCTGCCTCCTGCATACTCCCTACTGGGGATGTGCCTGCAACCAAGGTACATGCCCTTGACCGGAATCGAACCTGAGACCCTTCAGTCCTCAGGTCAATGCTCTATCCACTCAGCCAAACTGGTTAGGGCGGTATTTAATTTTTTAAGTCAAATTTCTTAACAAATGTAGTACTAACTTTGAAAACAAAAGAAGATTAAAACAACCACAACAAGGGTGATTGGCTTAGACCCACCTTTATTGCTATAAATCCCAAATAATTTGGTGTCTTTAATATATATATACTAGGGGCCTGGTGCACAAAAATTTGTGCACTCGGGAGGTCCCTCAGCCCGGCCTGTGCCCTCTCACAGTCTGGGACCCCTTGGGGTTGTCCACCTGCTGGTGTGCCTGGCCAGCCTGGGTGAGGGGCTGATGGCTGTTTGCAGGCTGGCCAAGCCCCTCATCGGGGACTTGACCCCATGAGGGTGTGGCCAGTCTGGGTGAGGGGCTGAGGGACGTTTTCAGGCAGGCCACATCCCCTTCAGGCTGTGGACAGGGAACCCATCCAGAAGCTCCACGGGGAGCAAGACGCCCGCCTCGGAGTCGACCCTGTAGTCTGGCCCCCGCAGCTCGAAGAACTCCAGGCTCTTGGGGACCTTGTCCAGGTCGCACAGGTTCATGCCACACCCCAACGGGCCACTCGAGCTCCACACCCGCCCCTGCCACCACCCACCCCGCTGCTGCCTCATCCCCTACCTCATCCCTGCTGCCCAAGCCACTGCCCACCCCACCCCCACCGCTGCTCACTCTGTGGCTGCCAGCCTCCATCTTAGCGGGGTTAATTTGCATACAGCTGCTCTGATTGGCTGGTGGGTGTGGTTTGGTGTCTCGGAGAGACAGTTAATTTCCATATTACACTTTCATTAGAGTAGATGTGTGTGTGTGTATAATGTATAATACATATATATGTTTTATATACATATATACATACATATATATATAATACACACATATATATTACATATATATGCAGTTTCACTCTATTTTCAATACTCGGGCAATAAGAAACACCAGTCAGTGTTCAAGCTCCACTACCATTCATTCAGATTACTCTGGAGGGGAAGCACAGCCGAGGGCAAAGGACTCAAAGGCTGGAAGTGAAATGCCATGACAATAGAGGTTTTTTGCTTTTATTTTGTTCACTGACTTATTTCCAGCCCCTGGAACAGCCCCTGAAAAATAAAAGGCTGTCCTAAAACGTCCTTATGGTCCTCCCAAAGGTGAGAACAATCAATATAAAGATCAATTGGCAACATTGGTCGTGTTCCACTTGACATCAAACCCTCCTTTCTCCTTTAAGGCCAGATTTCCGACAGCTCCTTATCATTTAATACTTGTCCTTTAGCAAAATTTATGAAAAAGGAACCGAATTTTCACTTCTCTAGATTGGGAGAGACTGCCCCGACCTATCAGAATGTCACGAGAATCTACATGGAGGTGTGTGGTGGGCACTGCCTGTGACACTCACAGTTCACCCCGTCACTAGAGAGGCAGGTACATTCTCACTGACACTGGGGTCACTGTAATATTCTAATGTAGAAATAATCCCCAGTGCCTCTCACTGCAAATCTAGTAAGAAGAGTGGCCTTATTTTACAACTTTTGCAAGACTTTTTAACGTCTGGATTAAGGAAGACAGCTGGATTCTCCTATCTTATCTCTGCGTGCAGTTGGTTGAACACCATGTGCCTTTGGAAAACTCCTCTGTATACCTGTAAGCAAGTAAAGTATTAGTGTTGCTATGAAAATAGTTTGGAATCCTGAGTGAGTCTCGGGGGCCTGTGGGCCACCCTACAAGACACTGCCGTAAAGATATGTACACCGAGAATCACAACCTCAGTGAACATTCAGAAGCAATTTTCAAATACAGGAGTGGAGTTAAAAAAGATGAAGAGAGTTTTAAAAAATGGGGGGAGGATATATAATACTCAACAATAAAGATAAATTAAAGAAAAACACAAAACATAAAATTACATAAATCTAAAAAAAAAAAGAAAAAAAGGAAAAGGAGAAAAAGCCCTGGCTGGTAGCTCAGTTGGTTAGAGCGTCCTCCCAATAGCCAAGGTTGCGGTGCGATCTCCAGGTAGGGCACATACAAGAAGTAACCAGTGAATGAACAAACAAGTGGAACGACAAACTAATGTTTTTTTTTCCCCTCTCTCTACCTTCTTCTCCCTCTCTAAAATCAATAAAAAATATATTTTTTAAAAATTAAAAAATAAAAAAGATGGAAGAGGAAAACATTACTATGTGTAGGCAGGCACACTTCACAGGAAAGCCAAAACATTTGATCAGCATACTTGGTACTTTTTAAAAATATATATATTTTATTGATTTTTTACAGAGAGGAAAGGAAAGGGATAGAGAGTCAGAAACACCCATGAGAGAGAAACATCAATCAGCTGCCTCCTGCACACCCCCTACTGGGGATGTGCCCGCAACCAAGGTCCACGCCCTTGACTGGAATCGAACCTGGGACCCTTGAGTCCGCAGGCCGACGCTCCATCCACTGAGCCAAGCCAGTCAGGGCAGCATCCTTGTTACTTTAAATGTCACTGACTCTTCGTACTTTACTGTATTTGAACAGAAAATGAATTGCTTTTTGAAGAAAAGCCAATGTTTTTCTCTGACAAGACAGACCCCAGAACAAAACCCACCACACACTCTCAGTCCTTCCCGTCCCCATATAAGTGTCAATTGTTGTGAACATTTACATTGCAGACCATCACTTAGCAGTGACATTCCAATTGTAAGACCCATAGTCACCTTTCTCCTGCCTTTTCTCCTCTTGTACAACTTTCTGCTGACTGTCATTCAAATATTATTTAATAGAACAAAAGAACAATGTCTAATTACCAATCAGTTCTAAACTGCTGCACAGTTAAATCTTTCTGTCTGCATGTTTCTATGAATAGCAGCAGAAATGGTAACCTACAAATAAACTCACTCTAATCCATATTAAACATACATTTGGTTCTTAGCTAGCTAGTGATTTCTATCCACTCAATTCCTAATGAAGCAAAACAGCTATAATCATTTAAGTATGGTCAAGAAAAATAATAATCTCACATCATTTCCCCCCATACTTAAGAAGCTACATAATTTCAAATTTTCCTCCTCACAAGCAAGCAAAACCAGATTTGTTATGGTGACCTTTTTCTAGGAGACATTTGGCTTTTCTGTTTTATTTAAATCCACATTCACCTTAGGAAATCTTAAAGGAGTTCATTAACTAGACCAGCACCCCTCTACTTTACAGGACAGGTTCTGTGACTTTGGACAAATTACTGTTTGTGTCTCACTTTCCTCAGTTTTTAAAATGAAGATAATAATAGTATCTGTTTCATAAGTGGATGATAGGATTAAATGACATAATGAGTAAAGCATTAAAAAACAGTCGGACACATAATAAATATTCAGTAAATGTTCATTTGTTTTCACATATAAGTTTTCTAAAACAGAGCAGAAAGAGTAGTACATAATAATCCAAGAGAACCCTAAAATAATACAGGAGGAAAAAATACAAAAAAAAATGACTTTGTGTCCTTGCTTTCTGCTAACAAGCCATGAAAAATATATCAAAAACATTTTCAAAATCATTAGAATTCTGTGAAACAAACAAACAAACAAACAAAAAACTCAAAAGACCTGTCCTTCAAAATAGACTGAAGGAATCTTAGAAAATTTGACAAACCTTTTCAGAAACAAGAGAATCCTGAGTCCAGCTTTGACACAGATACTTTTATGAACAGGGTAAAACTCTTATAGCCCAAAAATAGGTGTTTATTCATACAAACCTATAAGCATCATACACATCATGAGATACAGTAAGAGGTGAGGTGTACAACTCTATTTTCACTTAGTCTAGCAGCTCACTCTGAGAGTAATGAAGCCTGAAACCAAAAATAAAACTTTCATGAAAAAAAAACTTAAAAATCCTTGCCAGGGTTTAACTTTATCCAAGAAGGTATAACTCTTGGGGTATACGAGACAAAGATTAATCTGTGGAGGGTTGGTACATAAACATGTTAACTGGAAGACATATGGGAATTATAGCTAACATTTACTGAGCACTTACTATCTTCCAGGCATTATTCCAAGTTTTTTTTATGGATTAACTAATTAATCTTCAACATGGTATGAGATAGGCATTTTATTGTTCCCACTTTACACCCAAGGAATTGAGGCACAGAGAAATTCACTTACCCAACTGTCAAGTTAACAGTGGCTAATCAAAACCAGTTTGGCTCCTAAGCCCAAGTTTTCAATCACTAGGCAAAGAAGAAGGTTGCACAAATATGTATCATACACTGTATACTCTCTGGGAGGGGGCTAAGATGCAGGCTGTGGGCACCCCTGTTTAAATGATTGACAATAAGAATGTACAGACTTAGGTAATTAAAAAATGTTATAATCTTGTCAATTTAGTCACACTTTTTACTGGGCTTTCTATGGAATTCTATTTGATTGCCACCTGACATAAAATCTGCATTTGCCTAATGAATGGGATCCCTATGGTGAGTCTAACATCACAGCAGCTGGCAGTATTTGGAGAGCAAGAAAAGGTGATTAGTACTGACAGGTCATGACAGACATATTCTCTATCCAAACACCAGTGAGCTTCAAGACCCACCCTAGACTTGTTTTAGTATGGTCACTGGTTCCCAGATCCTATCTTTATCTTTAAATATAGTTGTGTCCTTTCTTAGCTTAACTTAATCCATAGTACTGAAAATTTCTCAACAGTAAAAAGGAAGAAAGTGGTAAAAGTTAAGAATGAAAAGAAGACAAAGATAGAAACTGATTCCTCACACTAATAGTATGCCAAGCTTGGCAACCTATTACAGATTGGTCATACATATGCTATTAATAGCTTATTATCATAATTTTATTTCTTACCCATCAAACAAGTTCTTTTCCATCTTCTTCCATATTATTCCCCAGTCATTGATTAGGTTTCCTCTTCTCTATTACCTATGGAGGAAAACAATCGGTAAGGCTGGGCTAATCTATGGCAAGAAAAAAGCAATTTCATGAATTTTATTTATAAATTAAAAAAAAAAGGATCAGCATATTACAATGCAGCTTAATAAACTCCCTTAAGTACGCATTAAGGAAAACAGTAAAAGCAGCTGTAGTCTTTTTTAACTAAGAACAATAAAAGATTCAGTCACTTATGAGTAAACTGATCCATAAATGAAAGTATGAGTAAATAACCAAGGTTATACATTTAAGGAAATTCCATAAATAAAAAAGCAAAACAAATAATCAAGGAAATAGAGATGGTACAGGAGGCTGAAGAAATATTTTTAAAATTATAATTAACATACTCAGAAGAGAACTATTTCATCCATAAAACAAAAATAGAAAACTATTAAAACTCCTGAAAATTGAAAACAGGATAGTAGCAACATAAAACTCACTAGAAGAGTCTGAAGGTGAAGTTTAAGTAGAGCAAAGAGACAAAAAGATAACAAATGGAAAAGATAAGAAAATTGAAGGACCCATCAGCCTGTAAGTTCCAAATACAGATAGTAAGAGTTCGAGAGAGAAAGAATAGGAAAACTGGGGAGAAGGAGGAATTTGGTTTGAATTTAAGAAAAATCTCAGAAATGAAAAATCCAAATTGAAGCCCTTGTGTACCTAGCACAACAGATAAAACAAGACCTCCAGTGAGGCTGATTATCATTAGGGACAAAGATAAGATCCTGAAAGCAACCAAGGAGGGGGAAAAAGCATGACTCTAAATACCATCAGACTTTCATTATCAGTAACAGAAGCAAGAAACCAATAAAACAGTGTTTGTTAAATGCAAAAGAAAATACCATCCAATCTAGAATTCTATACCCAGGGGAAATATAAAGCAATTATGAGAGAAAATGAAGACATTTTTACATATGTAGATTCACAAAGAAATTTATACCCCATGCACCCTCTTCTTAGGAACTTTATGGAAGAATTGCTTAATTAAAGTATAAACAATAAAGGAGGAAGATATGGGGCCCTGGAAACATGGGGATCTCAACATGGGGAGGTGAAGGAAAAACCTAGGATATGTAAGAAAGTAGATCCCAAGATCACAGCTGAGCAAGCCTAGAGAACAATCTGTACAGATCTTTACAAATAGCAGTCTAATAAGGCCCAGCCGGTGTGGCTCAGTGGTTGAGCGTTGACCTATGAACAGGGAGGTCACAGTGTGATTCTGGTCAGTCCATATGCCCGGGTTGGGGGCTCAATCCTTGTGTGGGGCATGCAGTAAGCAGCCAATCAATGATTCTCTCTCATCATTGATGTTTATATCTCTCCCTCTCCCTTATTCTCTAAACTCAATAAATAAAAATATATTTTAAAAAACAGCAGTCTAAGACCAATGTGTAGAAAAATGGCATTAAATATCAAAAGAAATAACTCGAAGAGTAGAAAATGGAGGTAACTGGTGAGGAGAATGTTGGGGGGGAGCAGGTAGTATACTTTATATGGGCTTAGTATTGATAAATATTAAATTTTAAAAGACTCTTGCCCTGGCCAGGTGGCTCGGAGTGCCCTCCAGTTCATCAAAAGGTTGCAGATTTAATCCCCAGTGGGACGCATTTGAGAGGTAACCAACCAATGTTTCTCTCTCCCAAATCAATAAAAACATATCCTTGGGTTTGAATTGAAAAGTTTTTTAAACATTATTGAAAGGCTAAAAAAATGTTTTAAAATCACATCTAAAAATAACATTTTCCAAGCAAGATTTCTGAGGGGCAGGGGGAAGGAAATAATGAAAAAAAAATAAATTTTCAAGACAGAGCATATCAAAGTCCTTAGAAAATTCTATATCTTAGCATAGAGTGTGACTTTGAAAAAAAATAAGAGCAGGAAAAAATGTTCTACATATAAATACTTACTTACTCAAAAGTCATAACTACACCAGCAAAAAGAGAAAAATGAAAGAAAACATTTAAAAATATTATGTGTTATTGGAAAAAGCTCATGGTTTATAACTACGTCAAACACATCACAAATTAAATTTCCCTTTTCACTCAGTTAAGCAGATGCTAAACCAAAGTCAACAGAAAAACTTGATTGTGTCACATTTTAGTCAGAATTGAAAACACTTAAAAAACCATGTTACTTCCTTAGAAAAGGAAAACACAAATACTGTAAATGTGTTGGAACAAGGGAAAAAGCATTCTGAATTGGTCTTTATCCTCTCCTGAAGACTGAACAAATAGCGGGATTCATGTACAAATCTGAAACAACTGCTGCCCAGCTTTCTCTAATACCCCAAGAAGCTGCATCTCAATTACGAAATAGGCTTTTCTCTATCCTCAACTACTTTACATCTATATTTTCTATGGCTCTTTCACAGAAAAACTGGAAGTATAATATGGTACTTGTTTATCATCCTATATAATAAAAGCCTAATATATAAATCAATCAAACAGCAAACCGACTGGTGGAATGACCAGTTGCTATGATACACACTGACCACCAGGGGGAAGACACTCAACGCAGGAGCTGCCCCCAGCCTGCAGGCCCCAGGCCACCCAAGGCAGGTGCCAGCATAGGCCTACCCAATAGCCCTGCCGGTCACCCCACAGATTGGCTCTGATCCCAAGCCAGGCCTAGGGACCCTACCCATGCACGAATTTCATGCACTAGGCCTCTAATCTATACTAATTAAAGGGTACTATGCTAATCAGAGCAGACATCTTCTGTACAAAGCCTGAGGCACAGGCAAGCGGTGGATGGTGGCTGCCCCTAAAAGGGCTGAGACTCAGGCAGCTGTGGTGGCCGGTAGTGGCAGCAGCAGAGGTGTGATGGGAGCATCGCCTCCCACAGAGGGAAGCCAGATGCTGTCAGTAGGACATCCCCTGAGGGCTCCCAGACTATAAGAAGGAGCAGGCCAAGCTGAGGGACCCCCCCCCCAGTGCACGAATTTTCATGTATTGGGTCTCCAATATTTAACCTTCTTAGAGTCAATGAGTGTTAAGTATGTAGTTATTGATCAAGTGATAGGCTCTTCATGGACAGGCAAGCAAAGGTGTTGCCTGCTATTTACTCAGTTTTATGACATTTGGAGTACTGTAAACGGGGAAACCACTGGATTTGAGGTTTTTGTAAAAATAATCTCCTACTGATTTTTGTCTAGGAGTGACTTTTATTTTGTTTGTTTTTTATTCCAAACATACTTTTATTGATTTCAGACAGGAGGGGAGAGGGAGAGAGACATACAAACATCAATGATGAGAAAGAATCATTGATTGGCTGCCTCCTGCATGCTCCACACTGGTGATCATGTGGGGATCAAGCCCACAACCCAGGCATGTACCATGACCAGGAATTGAACCATGACCTTCTGGTTCATACGTCAATGCTTAACCACTGAGAAACCCCGGCTAAGCCAAGGGTGACTTTTAAAAAGTCTAATATGCTGAAGCATTTTCTGACCAAATCTATTTAAGTAAAAACACTTGCTCTCAATTTTCAGCATAAAGACAATGAGAATAGATTAGATAGGTGGTTTAATTGTAGCATACTTTATAGCTTTCAAGTTGAATGCTTAAAAATGTTTGCTTCATCATTTCTTGCCATCAGGAAGAAAACATACTTTAAGCTTCTATATAAAGTCTGATTTTTTTTCCTTTTTGAAGTCTGAGAAAATGTGTTAATATCTCATAAAAAATAACACACAACCAAAAGTTCCTCCAGCTTAAGAAAATAAATATACTACTAAGTTTATTGTTTCATGCTTACTTCACAGAAAGGAAACAGCTAAATAGGATATGAAGAAATGCTCAAATTCACTATGAATAAAAAAATATACATTAAAATGAGACATTATTAAATGACAAAAATTAGAAACGTGGACAATACCAGGAGCTGGGGTGATGGAGAATACAACGCCGATGGGATGTAAACTGATACACCCTTTCAACAACCTAACAATACTTATTCCACAATGCCACTGAGAACACTTAAAAACTGTACTGCTTCCTTAGGAAAAGAAAGCACAAACACTGAAAGCACAAATACTGCGTCTGCATCACAAAGAAATCCTCAAACACATCCACAATGGACATGTACGAGACTGTTTATTGGTAGCATTGTTTATGGTAGCCTAGGCATCCATCACTATGGGAATGGATGCACACCATGGAATATTATGCTGCAATTAGGACCAATTAGCCAATATACATCCAAAAATATACTTAGCTCTTACATCAATGCTAAGTGAAAAAAGTAAAAACCAGAGCAAGATCTATGGCGTTTTTACAGGGAGAATTCTACAGCCAAATTCTACAGCAATATGACATAATAAGGAATTTTGGAATTAAAGATACATATAGAATCAAAGACATATAGCAAATACATTAGAAAGGGTGCTTGTGGGGTGGGAGAGGAAATTGGGCACAGGAAGGGGGCTGAGCAAAGAGCCTTTATTCACCAATGCTAGACTGTGCCCAAATCACAGACCATGAAGTCCAAATTCAGAGGATTTCATTTATACATATATTAATTTATTCATTAATTTTTACAAATTTTGTATTTACTGATTTCAGAGAGAGAGAAGAGAGGAAAGAAACATTGACTTGTTGTTCCACCTATTTATGCATTCACTGGTTGCTTCTTGTATGTGCCCTGACTGGGAATCAAAACTGCACTTGGCATGTCAGGATGATGCTTCAACCAGCTGAGCTAACTGGCAGGACCTATTCCATAAAAATTTACTAAACACGTCAAGTGCCAAGTACTATGCTTAAATATAAGCTTTTCTTGTTATTTCTGCTGAAGGTTTTTTTTTTAAAACAAACAAACACAAAACAAAACTCAAGAATGTTTTATATGTTTTAAGATAGGTTTCAACTGGAAGTAGAAGGGGGGGAATTACTTAGATGAGAATATAGTATATATTATAGAATATAGTATATACTATACGGTAGGTCCTCGGGTTATAGTGGAGATCCATTCCTACAGCATGATGTAACGCGATTTCCGCCATAAGTCAGAACCCACCTACATAAGCACCTATGTCTCTCACATGGAGCACATTCATAGCAGTAATGAAGTGAAACAGTAAAAAAAAAAAAAAAAAAAAAAAAAATTAAAAGAAAGATAACAATTCCTGACCTTTATTTCTGGTAAATAAACAAAATACATAAAGCACTTATGTATATATGTCGAAATGATGGAACTTTTTTTATATATATTAAATGGGAGATGGCGATGTAACCACAAAATGACGTACATCGAGTCTGACATAACCTGAGAACCGCCTGTAGTGTGAGAAAGTCATCATTCTTAAAATAGATTAATTTTATAGGATAAGAATGTATACTTACAATTTTTTCATCAAATATAAACACATCTTGAAATTCTTTAAAATGACAAACTTAAATAAAAAGTTGAAATACAAAAAGAAATCTAAAGCCCTATAAAATTACATTTATCACATTTCAGTTCACAGGTAAAACATCTTTTCTTGTGGCTCTCAAGTGTGAGACAATTTCTTTTTTTTTAAATTTTTTTTCTACTTTATTTGTTCTATGACATTTCCCACAAAAAAACTACTTCAGCTGCTCCAGGAATAGTTCTTGCCAGATTTCTGTTTTCTAAGATTTCACAAGCTGAATGCTGGCTGTCAATGTAAGTGTTGCAGCTAATATGGCTCATTACACAACACTGCTAACAAAATTAACACATTCAGAGAATAGTGATATATCTCTTCCGCAGAAAATGCTTTCCCCCCAAATTACTTATTCCCCTCTTTTTTACAAACCCCAAATGTTAATTAGTATACATGATAATATTGGTAAACAAAACCAATAGCAATCCATAGGACATCATGTGTCTAGCGCTCTAAAATTATAATTCTTCAGTATTTTATTCTTTAATACTAAGTGTTAGTAGGTGGGAGGATCAAAGCTGAAGAACAGAAATGGCTGGGCTAACCATCCACACTACTGGAAAAACCAAAGTCACTTGATCTGTCAGTGGGGTGTGAAGAATCATCATCGTACATAATAAAGACAACACAGGCTTACAAACAATAATATAGCCTGACCAGCATGGCTCGGTGGTTGAGGTTCAACCTGTGAAGGAGGTCAAGGTTCGATTCCTGGTCAGGGCACATGCCCAGTTGTGGGCTTGATCCCCCAGTAAGGGGCATGCGGGAAGCAGCCAATCAATGATTCTCTCTCACTGATGTTTCTATCTCTCTCTCCCTCTCCCCTCTCCTCTGAAATCAATTTTAAAAAAAGACAATGTATTTTCATTGAAGAATCTATAATAATAAAAGTATAATATGCTAATTAAACTGGAAGTCCTTCCAGACAACCTTCCAGATAAAGCTGCGGCGGTAGGCAGGGACCGAGCCCCTTGCACAAATTTCATGCATTGGGCCTCCAGTAGTTAATATTGAGCTTATTATGTGTCAGTCACCGTTCTAAACATTTTATGTGCATTATTTAATTAATCCTCACCACAACCCAAATGAACTAGGTACTATTATTTTTTCCATTTTATAGATCATTTTTCAAATCAAATGTAAGCTTTTTCTCATTACCTTTGAAACCTCCACCAAATGACCTCAACTTCCCTGTTCCCTTTTTGTTGCCATTCCAGACATTTCTGATTCAAAAATATAACTGATGTTTCTCATATGAATTAATCAGTACTCTTCTCTGGCCAAACTCCTCCTCCTTCTCCCTTACAAGCACAAAAAAATTCCTTCATGAAGATGCTCTCTTAACTCATTCCTTACATGATTACTAAAAGTAAAGAATATGTAAGTATCTATACTAATAAAACGGTAATATGCTAAATAGGTCAGACATCTTCTAGACGTCTTTCCAGACAAAGGCACAGTGACAGGGCTGAGGCAGAGGTTGTTAGGGGCAATCAGGCCAGCAAAGGGGAGCAGTTAGGGGGCGATCAGGACGGCAGGGGAGGGCACTTAGTGGCAATCAGGCTGGCAAGGGAGGGCAGTTAGGGGGCAATCAGACCAGTAGGGAGGGCTTTTGAGGGCAATCAGGCTGGCAGGGAAGGGAAGTTGGAAGCAATCGGGCCAGCGGGGGGGGCAGTTAGGAGCATCAGGCCGGCAGGCAGAGGTGGTTAGGGGCAATCAGGCAGGCAAACAGTTAGGAGCCAGCAATCCTGGATTGCGAGAGGGTGCAGGCTGGGCTGAGGGACACCCCCCTCTTGCACGAATTTGTGCACTGGGCCTTTAGTAGAGTATAAAAGTGGTTACCTACCCTGCAAAAAGGGAACACCTCAATAACAGTCCTTAACATTTTACAAAAATAGGAATATCCTATACATATCATTCTATAATGTGACTTTTAAAAAATAACTTTAGAGCCAGAGCAAGATGGTGGCATAAGGTAAACACCGTAAATGCAGCCGTGAACAACTATTTCAGAAAAACCACGAAAAGAACACACGGACACCACTCGCACCCACAGGAAAGCTGGCTGAGTGAAAATCCTACAACTAGAAAAGAGTCTGAGACTCAGAGGAGCGGCGGAAACAAAGTACAGAGGTACGGAGGCGCGCGCACGGGGCTCGGGGAGAGGGCTGGCGCCAGAGGACGTGGTTCTTTTCCAAAATGGAGAGAGCCACAAGTTCCCAGAGGCTCTGAACTCCAGTTCCAGGCGAGTTTCTGAGGACCTAGACACCCGGAGAAGGGGGACTGACTGGCACCGGGAGGAAATCCAAAGCGGGTTTCTCTCAGCGTTGCTTGCAGCAATTACCGTGGGACACAGAGACCTGGTGTCTCTCAGAGCAGGGCTGAGAAGCGCCATAGCTATTTGCTCCACCCTGTCCTGCAAACTCCCCGAGGCTCCGCCCCTTCCAAGCTGCGTCAGAGGCTTTTGCATATAAAAGACTGAGTAGCCTAAGGCAAAGGCTTAATCAACACCTCCTTAAAGATACAGAAGCCAGCCTCACCCAGCGGCCAGAGTGGGACTAACCTAAACAAAACAGATCCACAAGGAACACACTCGGGGCAGATGCAGTGAGCATAAAAGCCCCACTGAAACAACTCTTGCCCCATAAAGGTGTCTCCAGCACAGAAGTTCTCCCACTGTAGACACAGCTGACTGTCATAACCAAGTGGTTTAGAGGTTAATTCCTCGCAGTGATCGCCTAACTCAGAAAGGGAAGCAGCCAAAATGCGGAGACAAAGAAACAGATCACAAATGACAGAAATGGAGGAAAGAAAATGACAGGATATAGAGTTCAAAACCACGGTTATTAGGTTTTTCAATAAATTTCTAGAGACTGCCGATAAATTTAGTGAGACCGCCAATAAATTTAGTGAGATCCTCAATGAATCTAATGAGACCCTCAAGGATATGATAAAGGACCAACTAGAAATCAAGCATACACTGACTGAAATAAAGAATATTATACAGACATCCAACAGCAGATGAGAGGATCACAAGAAGCAAGTCAAAGATATGAAATATGAAGAAGCAAAACCCACCCAGCAGGAAAAGCAAAAAGAAAAAAGAAAAGAAGAAAAAAGAAAAAGGATCAAAAAGTATGAAGATAGTGTAAGGAGTCTCTGGGACAACT